>KL287630.1:19319-42210 GCA_000699545.1 Podiceps cristatus | reverse complement strand
ATTCCTGAAGTCTTGTATTATGAGTTTGTCGGCTCTGAGTTTGTGTAAAGCTTCTATTATAGACCCTTTGAAAGAAATTCTAAATCACAAAAAAGCAATAATGTAAAACTATTTTTATTGAAAATACATCTACAAAGTAATGTTTCTCAATCCACTCTGGGTGCATACCAATGCAGAACCAATAAGGGATGGGGAAGGGAATCTTTCTATAATACCTGATTTCCATAAGAAACAAAGTTAGTATAAAAAAAGATCACATTCTTTGTGACACAATTCATTTTTCTCAGCTGATGTCATAGAAAGACAGCCATTTACATTGTCTTTGCAATGTATTTCCAAACAAAATCTTAACAAAAAATTAAATTGTTATGCCATAAATTCTACAGTTAATGTTTACACACACATTCTGAATACAGTATCTATATAAAAATATTTCTAATTACATATCAGAAAATGCCTGTCTGTATCCTAGATTTGCATTCTCTTAGCAAAAAAAAATCCCCCATACTTGTTTTCTTTCAGTCAGAGATTCATTTAGAGCTTTGTTGGTTTGACTGCTCAATATTCTGTATTAAACCCTGCTCACTTCATTCACTGGAGAGTTCCTGATTGTTTCATCTGGGTTACTCAACTGAAGAAGATGGGCAGGAGTTTTCAGTCCTAAAAAACAGAGTCTTGCCTGGGAAAAGATTTGCCTTCAACCAGCATGCTGACGTTTCCACTACAGTTACTTGTACACCGTATTTATTTTCTTTTAGTGACAGAAGCAACATAATGAATGTTTTCTGAGTGGCAACTAGGACATTGCAAAGGAACCCTTCATTTCCATCATTGGATATTTTTGGTGGGGGGAGGAGAAAGAAGATAACTGAATATTTTAGTAAAAAAGATCACTCAAGAGTATTGTGCCTGTCAATTAATATTTTTTCATTCCCCCAACTGTAACTGCATTATAAAACTCCCCAGTTTAACCTTTATAATAATACAAAGCAAAAAGGAAAAAATACATAATTTATATTTCTAGAAAAGGGCTTCATCAGGGAATAATCCTGAAAAGAACAAAAAAGGCCACAGGATTACAAGTGCATTGTGTCCCTTTTTTCATTCTTTCCTTATCTGTTCCCTGAAAGAAACCTACAATACGGTGCTTTAAAGTCCTTTCTAATTAAAATGTCAACATTTCTTATAGTATTCACTATTTTGCAATTTATATATTTTTCCTAGTGAAAAGTAAAAAAGCATCCATTAGTTTTATTTTCTAACGAGTTATTTTTTCTTTTTGAGATACTACTGACAAACACATAAGTGTTTTGAAATTTCACATTGAGATAGGGAGCCACCTTCTCCAGATGGGAAAATGTAAATCCAGCTAATAGCTCTATAATTTATCAGTGGGATGACCAAGCATTTGGGAGATTTCCAATCAGAAACCCTCCTGTTGGTCTCATTCAGATTTAGAATCCAGTCTTTTTAGGATCTGAGCATCTCACGCTTCTGCACCTTCTGCAGAAGACTGACACTGCCTTCTATTCTTATTATTGCTTATTAAGTACGTAATTGGTGTACATAGAGCATGCTTTGTTTTTTTTCCAAACAGAGATGAAGACATATTTTCTGTCCCAGCCTAGAGCCTTGCTCCTACAAACACTTACATAGATTGTTCAGCTGGGTTTTGATGTTGAAATAAAGGGGGCAAATCCAGATTGGAGGTACCTACGTATATATGTAAATGTTTGCAAGTCAGTGGGAGCTGACTAGGCTAAGTTTTTATCAATATCAGCTGAGGCTAATGTGAAGAACTGTGTCTAGATAAAATAACTTTCTCAGAAATATTTCAACTCAGCTGATAAAAGTGCTGATTTGGAGTAATTTTTTTCTTTATCTTCCCCCTGTTTATCCTTTCAATTAATCTCCTTTTTATTGTTCTGCTAGTATTTGAACAACAATATAACTCTAGAAAACAAATCAGATAAAAAGCAAAAATCCTGTTAATTTACTTAGCTGGATGCAGTTATCAAGTTATAAGTATTGATTGTGTGTTTATAGATGTTAGGAATTTTGCAACAGGTATTTAAAAAAATAAAACCATTTTCAGGCTCTGTTATCAGTTTTTACTTTCCAGTTCATAAAAAAAAAATAGGTTTACAGGACTAAGTAACATATACACTGATTTTTATTTAATTGACAATCTCTCTTTTTATATCCCCAGTTAGCACAAGTCTAGCAGGACCAGTACTGTTGACTGTTAATTTTTTTTTTTTTTAAGTGGGAAGCCAACATATACGGTGATCACTGCTAACTTGGAATATATTTTCATTAGTTCTTTCCAGTGATAGCATAAAGGGAGAAAACAAGGAATAAGTGAACTTGGTGAATTCAAGATATAAATGGCTGGAAAATGTGTGTTTTCCACACTTGTAGTGTCAGACTCATCCCTTCTTTGCCCTACATCTTGGTCTCACTGTCTAATGGTTTCTCACTCTCATTTTCTTGTGAGATCAGTTGGTATGGTTTCTTCATTTCATTCTCCTCTATCACAGAATTACCCATTTCAGCATCCCTGTTCTTCAGTTCATGCCGTGATAAATGTTCAACAATTCCTGCTCCAATGGAGTCTCCCAAGACATTGGTAGTGGTACGGAGACGATCCCTAAGGAGAAATAGTAAGTTAGCCTTGATATCACCACTTGGTCAGGGAAGCGTGCAGACTAGCTGCTAAAATGGCCTTTAAATAGCTACTAGATGATTCGGCTATTTTATGTATATTCATTTATCTGAACTGTTAATGCTGTGATTTCTTCTATGGGAATTAACAAATATACTAGGATTTGGAGTCACAAAATCTATTAATAATCTTGGCAACTTCACAGCAAGAAACCCCTGTGCGATGAGGATGATGAAAGGAGCATGAGTCAGATGCTTTTTGGAGGCATTTCTCTACTCCAGTGGTTTGGGTTTATATCCTCTGAACATGTAAGCCAATGAGAATCTACCTTGTTAGGGTTGTTTCCCTCCTGACCATAAACTACAGTCAGTAATTTAGGGTGGAATTCTGCTGAAATAACTCAAATAAAACTACAAGAATTCATCCCTCTTAGAGGGCTCTGCCCAGATGTAGGAGGCAGCTTGATGAGGACTGGCACTATTAGTTGATAAGGATCCACCTACATACGGCTGTGGGTGCGTGGTTAGTTAATCATTTGAAGACATTATGTTCTGATACCAACATGGGCAACTTCTTGCAGGGATCACTTGAGAAGACTGAAGAATAAAAGCCTCTGGAAACTGTAACTGATAGGGTTAGATGAAATAGAGGTCAGAGGAAACCTTCGGCCTTTGATTTAGTTCCTGGACCAAAGGGATTTCCCTGTATACCTGCAGGTGTCAGTCAGTCTTCTACAGACAGAGGACTGGAAAAACTGAGGGGCAATACATTGTGGTGGCTGGATAAGAGGGTTACACAAATTTTCCATTTCTGTGTCCATGGGGTAGACATATGAACCTTTCCTAGATTAGATAGTCAGCAGGGCTGCAATGAACTGGGTTGGATCTGAACCAGCTCTAAGTCTGATAGATGGAAAGGTTTTCATTGCCATCCTGCAAAAAATGGAAGACTAAAGCAGTTCTTTGCTAATTTATTTACAGTGTATCTGGAAGTTTTCTTAGTATTCTAAGCATCCAAATTTCTAAGTAATCCTTCTGCAGTCAAGAGGAACCATCATTAAGTAATACCCATCACCATCTGCTCTAAAAAAATACATTAATCGCAAGAAATAGTGATTTTTTTTAACACTTCTTTCCAGCTGCCTTGAAATACACCACTGATTGCAGTATTGCCAGAATATCTCTGGCTTTTGCACTTCTAATATGGTCTTAGTGTCTCCATAAAAATACTTACAAGAACCAGTCCACTGCAATGATAAGAGTGATATCATCTGTAGGCAAACCTACTGATGTAAGCACAATGACCATTGTGACCAGTCCAGCTTGAGGAATGCCTGCAGCCCCAATACTGGCAGCTGTAGCTGTGATGCTGTGCAAAGAGATGGCAGAGCAATTAATTGACTTCCATAATAAACTCTTCTAATCATCTGGCAAACATTGAAACCAGCTAAGAAGCAAGAAGGCATTTGCTCAGTAGTAAATAAAAAGATGAGCCTAGTCCCTTATCTTAACACTGCATCACTGCAGGGGAGCGTGGATCTTAATCCAAAGTGTTTACACTAAATCTTTATCCAGAGCCCTTGAAACATGATTTTGTTAGGTAGTAAATCCCCTACTAGATGCTAAAGGCCAGACAAAAACATTATAGCTACATGCCCCCGCCCATTGAGCAAACTCACTCGCAAGCTCAAACATGTTAAAAGAAAAGCTGAGGAGGTGATTTTGTTCTGGAAGATCTAATGCAAGAACTTTGATTCTTTGTCCATCTCACTATAACTTTATGCCAGGTGAAGTATCTGTCCTCCAGCAGTTGGCAATCTACCATCAGAAAACAGAAAGCTGCCAGAAATTCTGAATCATACAGTGTAGTAACTTGACAGAAATATGCTTGTTCACACCTGGTTTAGGAAGGATTTATTTTGTCAGGTGATTTGGCAGGAAGCAGCTCTAGTACTAATGAATGTGGGACTATTGCCTTGGAGTGTGAAGTCAGAGTTTTGTCTTCTGTTGATGAACACTGAATTAAGCTAGTGGTTTTTATGGAGAGAAGCATGTCTGCCTGAAAATCTTCTACATTCCCATTTCACCGTATCTGAACTTTCAGTTAAATAAATACATGTGTCTCTGTCCTACAGTGTCCCTCTCTCCCCTTGCTGGCATTTCTTTCTTCTGCACATGTAGCCATCACCCTTTTCTCTAAACCTGTTTGAGTAGCATAGTTAAATTAATGCAGATCAGTTTTCATCGAGTGCCATGTAGTGGGTTGTTTGCTGTTCTATTTCAAACAAGAAGGCTTATGTGCTTGAAAACATACCTATCTTCTCCACCTCTATCAGCTAGTGCAACAGAATGTATTACTGCTCCTTACATGTCTTGCTTTACTTGTATCCTGAGACCATCAGAACTAGGAAAACACTACCTCTCCTAGCCTTAGCACTGTGATGCTTTTATGCTACTGCTTTGTACGTGCATTATAAACAACTTGGTACTCCCTGTAACATCTGCATGAGCTCTTAAGAAAGAAAATTTAAGAGTCATTAAAAACTGTTCTTGCTGACTCTACTAAATGCAGTGATAGATTTGTCATGTTACAGTTTTTTAAAGGTTTATCTAATGGAGAAAATGTGCTGGGAGGCCTCTTCTGTGATGAAGATGTAAATCATCACGAGCTCTGGACACTTGTTTAATCCCACGTAAAAGAGCAAAAAGGAGTCATCACAAATGTGCTTTTATTAGATGTAGGTAATAATGGTTTCTGTACCTGATTGTGATAATCTGTCCAAAGTTCAGATCAAAGTTGTTAACCTGTGCAATGAAAATTGCAGCCAAAGCCTCATATAAAGCAGTTCCATCCATATTAATTGTAGCACCAACTGGGAGTACAAATCTTGTAACTCGTTTGTCCACTCCATTTATTTCTTCTAGGCACTTAAATGTAACCGGTAGTGTTGCAGAACTGAAACAAAGAATAAAAGAAGGTAATATATAATACAAATTCTACACATAGGGAATGAAAAGAGTATCACGCATTGTGATGACGAGAGATTTTTCTGTCTTAATTTTTATGTGATCTACCAGAATATTAAAAAAAGAAAAAAAATAACCAAAACAAAACAAAGGCTGAATTTAAATACTTCTAATGATGGAGGTTCTCCTAATACTCTTGGAAAGTTTTTCCAATGGTTAATTACTGTCACTGTCTATGTAGTCCCTGGTCTGAATGTGTCTAACTTCAGTATTTTGTCACGATTCCCACTTCTCATTTTTTTATGCCATGGAATCATGATTGAATCATCCCTAAGCATTGTTTTCGTGAGGTTATACAAATACTGCTATTTAAGCCTTCAGTAAACACTATGTTTTCTCTTATTTATTTTCTGGCTCCCCTGGAAAGGGCATTTTGATGGGCGATTATATTACTTTATCACTTGTGAATTAGCATCAGTAGGCAACTAAGCACCGCACAGCCAATTGCTTACTCAACTCCACACCCTGAGTGGGGCAGACAAAAAGGAAAGGAACAGTAAAAGCAAGAAAATGCAGGGGTTGAGATTAAAAAAGAAAAGTGTAATAAGGGAAAGATAAGTGGAAGGAGAGAGAGAGAAAAGAAACAAAATAAGTGACGCAAAGGCACTCACTACCTCCCACAGGTAGACCAATGCCCAGCCAGTTCCAAAATAAAAGATGTCTAGCCTCCCCAAAATCCCCTCTTTTCCCTTTTGATTGCTGAGCATGATATCATATGGCATGGAATTTCTCTTGATTAGTTTGGGTCATCTGCCTGTCTGTGCAGCTTCCCAACCAATTCTGCACCCCTCAGTCTACTCCCTGTGAGGGCAGAGTGAGAAACAGAGAAGGTCTTGACGCTGTGCAAGTACTGTTCACCAACAGCCAGAACACCAGTATGTGGTCAGTGTTGTTTTGGTCACAAATATAAAACATGGTATGGTAGAAGCTGCTATGAAGAAAGTTAACTCTGTCCCAGCCAGGCCCTGTATACCACTTAATCTTGTTCCCATGCTGCTACATTCAAATATGATATAAATGGTGATTTCATTTAAAGACCAACCCAATGGAACATTTTGTCTTCATATGCTACAAGGATGCCCATTCAGCCCACATGATGCCAAGTTCCTCTTCAGAGACACTGCCTCAGAAGGAAGGATAAGGTGGCCATTTTAGAAGAGGTCCCTGTGGTCTTTATTCTTAAAAGATATGTCTCTACATCTGATCACACCAAAATAGTATGCTCTCTTGCATCAATCTAGGTTCTTACTCAGAATCTTGAGCAGCACCATGTGGAATGTATTACAGCATCTGGAATGTATCCTCTTAACACTATTACTGTTACCCACCAAAGTTGTAGTTTCTTTCCTCTTAAACTATGTTAACTGGCATTAGTTTTATTATCTTTTTTTAAAAAAATAATTATTAACCAAATTCCCTTTTAGGCATTCCACAAATTTGCAAGGATTGACATCAAAATGTGAAATATGAAATTAGTAATTATCCCTTTCTAGCCATTATTACACTGTCATTTTTTTTTTTTTTTAAAGTGCTTAAGAGCTTCGTCAGTCATACGAAACTTAATCAGATTCTACATTAATGGTCACAATAGCTTCTCATCCAGAGCTTCAAAATGATTGCAAACACTAGGGACTTGATTTGGTAATACAGAATGTCTGACTTAAAACATAGGTCTTTAGGAGACACTTTTAAAATCTATTAAAATGAAAGGTGTTTTATGAAAGGTCATATGGTAGAGAACTGTGTATTTTATTACAATAATGTTTCCTTCCATCGTAGGTGCAAACTTTTTTTTATTCATATGTCATACCCATGACTTCATCAACAAAGAGCAGAAGTGGCATTTCTGTTGCAGGTTGTATATCCATCACTGGCTGTCAGGATTTTGGGCACAGAACATCAGCTGCCAATAAGGCCTCTCAAGGTCTCTCAGAATCCCCTCTGAACTTTTCTGTTTGCTGCTCAATTTGCCATGCACATCCTTTGCCAGCTGCATCCTTTACCAGGAAGCCATTACGAGCTACTTAAAAATCTCAAACACCAAGGCTAATCAAAGTCACAAGGGTTCCAGCCATACAGTCTGCATCACCAAACAGACTCATTGCATCTCTGTTCAGGGATTCATATAGACAATAGACTTCAAGTCAATATAATGATCATAATTATCTCTGTTGGAGAGCAGCCAACAGAAAAAAAAAAATGCCCAAGTGAATACTTGAATAGAGAGTTAAGCAATTACATTAGGCAAAATTGTTTCTCAAAGCAGTAATATTATAAAAATAATATGGCCTTAAAATATTGTATTATACCTGGAAGATGTTCCCAAAGCTGTGACTAATGCCTGGATTAAGCCTCCAATAAATACCCAAGGGTTCTTACGAGTGATCAGGAAGTAGAGAAGAGGTAGGACAATGACAGCATGAATGAGCAAACCGATGATAACTGTTACAGTATACATGGCAAGCTGACCACCAATCACACCCATATCTTCCATCTCAACAATTTTTCCAGCAATCAAGAAGAGGATTCCAAGTGGAGCATACCTGCAAATAAGAAATCAAATCAGTATTGTACTGAATAAAATAGAAATTCACTCCATTATCCATACCTTTGTGTTTATATGCATGCATGAATGTCGGATTTCACTGTTAGGATGAATGCAATTTTTCAGAAACAATTCAAGAGTTTAACTCTTTAAGTCTTAACACTTCAACCTGGATTAAACCACAGCAGTGAATGGTTCTGATAGGCCCTGTTGGATTTGGGATCTCAAGATGTATAGCATACCTCAAGGATTTTAAGCATACCTTTCAGACATGTAGGGAGATGAGCTTGCTTTGGAATTCAAGTGTCATTTAAAAGCTAGTTTAGCCAATTCTGTTAGAATTCTGTCTGTATGAATGAAGGCTCAACCAACATAGCTGTAGACTATGCCAAGTGCTCAGTTCTATAGTATCGCCAGTGCTGTTTCCCATGTTGTTGGGGAAGGAACCCACACAGAAGGCCAATAACTTCTGATGATTTCAAGCTGCTTCTGGCCATGCCCCATTTTATCCAGTGGGGCACTGGATAAATACTTCAGCATGAAGCCATCTGTATGACAGAAGTTATCTGCCTAGTAAGGCACCAACAAAGGTGGTATGATCTGCTTTTTCCTATTGGTAAACACACCTCCAGATGAAGAAAGAGCTAGTGCTGAGCATAAAACTCTAACATAATTCTGCTGCAGCTGGACTTTTGGTATTGCCTTATTTCAATAAATGTCCATTTGTCTTCTCACACTAAGTTACCACCCAGCAAAAGTTATCCAGCATATCTCAATTGTACTTTAAGACATTGAATCCAGGTAGAAATTTCTCGGAAGTAACCATTCCCATCCACTGGTTTATCATTTTAAATGTGCTTGTAAAGAAGGAGAAAAGATTTTTGTTTTGTGTAGATGTTTCCTGGCAGAATGAAATTTTAGTTACTGGAAAAAATATACTGTTTTTTAGTTTTGTATTGAGTACTGCAACATACGTGTGTGTGCTCTTGAGTAGGCTTTTGTAGTTTGTTTGTTTTCTCTAGTCAACAAGACATAATTTCTTTTCATAATTAAGCTTTTACCTGACAAATAACGAATCTTTATTACTGAAAAGCCTTCATACCCAATGTCTGAGGGAAAAGCTATTGATTTTATTTACCTGTTGAACACAATAAAGAAAGTAGGAAAGTTATGTGTATGTGTAAGCAGTGCTGCTGCAATGACATATGTATATACTATACAACTGCAGGAACCAGTTGTGTTGGAAACTGATGATAACAATGTCTTGCTGTGTAGAAATAAGATTATGGGAGAGGTTTGTCAGTTTCCTTTAGTGAGGTCAGATTAGGATATAAGGAAACTGATAGCATACAGTTGTGATCACTATCTTTATGAAGACATAGAATGGATCTGTATAAGCTTAACAAGTTCTGCCATAGACCCTGATTTTTCATGCTGAAAGCTGAACACACTGAAAGAGTAGGTATGTTTGGGCAAATTGTTGACATACAGAATTACAGTTCTTGGGTTCATTTATGAAGAAAGCTACAAGGCAGTTAAGATCTTATTGTCTGACTTCCTGCCAAACAGACACTTGCTATCCAGTGCCTGACTGTGATGAAAAAATATTGTTAGTAACTTAAAATGGAGTTTATCAAAGAGGCACTTACCACATAATTAGAGCTACCAATCTCATGATAGCCTCATTAAGGCTATCAAAGAAGTCTTTTAATGCCTGACCTTGCTCCTTCATGCTTCCAATCACCAGGCCAAAGCTTATTGAGAAAACCACCAAGCCAAGGGCATTCACTCCATTTACAGAACCTGGGACAGGAACTATCTCCTCTTTCATTCGGGTGAGGGTTTCCATTGCTTCTGACACATTGCTTATTATGGAAGCCACTGTGGATGTGTCATTGGATGGAATATCTACTTTAAACATTCTCTTTTCATAGTTAGTTTTGAACTGTTAAAATAAAAATAAAAGAAAGATAGGAATTCTGTTAATTATAGCAATACAGGTAAAAAAATCACACATTAAATTATTAATTACTATTGTAGGACATTTGAATTCTTTGTGTGATATTTGTTGGTAAAATGTTACGTGATGAAAACCTGGCTTTCCTGAAAGCAACAAAAATCCATATTAACTTCAAGAGCTAAATCTTCACCTTTAGCTTCCAGAACTCATTTTCTCATAAATATACCAAAATGAAAGATGCAGGTTTGTCATGCTCAAGAGATTTGTGACAAAACTATTGATTCTTAGTTTGCATTTTTGTAAATTGCTATTTTTCCCAACAACATGTTTTCAACTATTAAATAAATAGGTCTTTTCTGGATAGTGAAAATATTTTCAGGTACTCTGGAGTTCCCTTACTTTTTCTATTTTTGAATTAGAAAAAATTAGACTGGAGGTAACTTAAATATAACATACCTGTTTTTTCCTTTGCTATGGCAAAGCCATTGGTCTTCTATGCTTTGCAGTAACAAATCACCACTTTTCTTAATTAAGAAAAGGATTCTACCTTAAATGGTTCCATTATGGAATGGGCAAATCAATTTCAAAATCTTAACATGCTCCTAGACGTCTACTTTGAAAACCAGTCTTTCACCACCTGATCTTTTTCCAAAGAGAAATGTGCATCCTGAATATTTCTGTCTGGGTTCAAAAAGCCCTGCAGCCTTGTCCTGATTAAATTTTGTTGAACTCAAGGAATACTAAGTATATCATCACTACTAAAAGGTTTCTAATATATCTCAGGATGCTAAATACCCTATTGAAGCAATGGGATGCTGGTGTCAAGGTTATTCAGCAACTTTGGATTTTTATTGCTGTAGGCCTGCCAACAAAAGACAAACTTTAAGTCCAGGAGCTGTAGTATTATTAGTAATATCTGAAGACTGTTGCATGCTCTAAAAGATTTGAGTGAAATGGAGTACTTATGACTAAGATGGGCAACCTGAAAATGAACATCTATCAACATCGACCTAATTTTCTGTTATTTTCCACACCTGAATAGTTTTATGCACTCCTTCCACATATTTGCTCTATCCCCCTGAATGCTTGAAATCTTTCAGAACTTCAAATAAATCTTGCTTATAGGAGATTTATGAAAAGTTTCTGAATAAAATGTTGCAGAACAAATCTCCATGGACATCAGATACTCTTGAGTTTTAACTGAAATTTGCTAAAACGTTTTAAGATTTGGGCTGTGGTTAGAGGAGATAACTGAGCTGTTTGAACAGTTGGCTGACACAGAAAAGCCCAGTTCCACTCCTCCAGCCTCTCACACCCAACCTGTGATAATTTCTTTTCTGTCAGTTCTAGTTTGATCTCTCAGTGAGCCAATTCTACTTTTTAAATCGACAGAAAAAGTTACCAAGAAAAAAAAAAAAAAGTGCACATTTTTGGGTAAATGCTATGGAGGTGAGTCAGCTCACTGACTGATGAATGCCAGAGAGGGCAAAACACTGCGAAGGGAAATAACCAGCCAGGGAAGGAAGGACAGGATTAACTCTTTAAGTACCAGAGTTGTTAGAGTGGAAATGGAAGTTTTCTAGAAGTTCTCACTAAAAGGTTTTTAATTTAGTCCTGACAGGAATGTTGAAATGCTGCCTAACATTGTTTTTCAGTATAAAAAAAAATAATTTAGGTAAAAATTCGTTAATGCAAATAGCTGAAAAGTGAAATTATGCTGGACTTGTGGGCATACAGATTAGGCAAACATAAAAAAGCAAGCTGCCTAATGAGGATTGGAATTAAAGCCTAATTTTCTACCAAATTTCCTAGTAATTTCCTACTTTCCTTAGACACATTAAAGCGGACTTTATCCTGATTCTCCTCCATTAGCCTCAGGTCCTTCTCTCATTCCTACCTATTTGACTAGGTCAAAAGCAACATGTGATATGGCTGTTAGGCAGCGTTAGATGTGTGCTGCCTGGCTGGTTGGCTGCTGCCTGTTGGAACAGGCCACGAGCTAAGTCATAAAACACTTTTCTTTCAGTGGCAGCACAGTCTTGATTGTCTGAGAATTTCCTCCCTCATGTCAAATTAGGTTGGAACTGGCCATTGAGCTCAATTGTGACACGGGACTGAGAAGAAGTTGAGCAGCTACAAGGGAGAAAGCACAATCACGTTAAGTTTCTTACCTTAAAAAACTGCATTTAGAAATCATTTCAGTTAGGAATAAGAATATTCCTCCTTTTTTTGTGCTGATTCTGGAATTCTGTCCTAGCAGGAAGATTCCTTTAATTCTTTATTAGTTAAGTCTCTTAAGGATTTTATCTTAAGGATATGGATTTTAGGACCTCACTTAGAAAAGTCAGTTTTTATTTCAGCTACTAGACTGGTACACAAAGATGTAGATCTGTTGACTCACCCTGTTGGTCAGACTTAAGTATTCAGAAATGTTATTAGGGAGAATAGTCTTTCTAGAACCCCCTCTAGACCAGTGGAGAAATGGTTTCTATAGAGTGAGATTCAAAATGGGAATCTGAGCAACAGGAGTCAGAGCAACTTTATGTGCTCTGGGACAGTCACGTGGTCTAGCCTTTCTCTTGTTATTGCTAAATGAGGTTAAGGATAATTGTGTGGATGTGTCTGTCTTCTTATGCCCAAAGTTGTCTATCAAAAATCATGAGAAGGTTCCTGGTAAAGCAAAAGAAATTATGGAAAACCAAATATAGGAAAAGCAAAGGAGATACCTACTAAGGAAAAAGTGTAGGTTGAGCTTTATTCTTGTCAGTGCTTTTGCAGATGTCACTAAACGCAAAATACAAGATTACTTGACCACCACAAAGCAAATTTTCTGTGTGTGGAACAGTGAAAAAGCCAACTGCTTATAGGAAGTGAAAGACCACCTTCAACTGACAGAAAATGTCAAAGGCTTTGAAATACATGCGGTAATAGCAGACTTGACTATTACTGCTCTGCAGAGCAACTGGTGGTAAGTGATCATTTTGTGAGCTTTTATGAGATTCATACTTTCAGGCAGATCTCTGTCTTGGTGATGAGTTATCAGCTGTTCGTGTAGCTCAAAATGACATTTTAATATCACACTGTGATTCTGCAGATCCTCATTTTTTTGCAACATTCAGTAATGGAAGAAATTAGACAAAGAAATACTGCTCATTTGGAGGCTTAAGGGTCTCAGAAGAGCTAGTTATGTTTTACTAGAAGTCCACACACCTACACTGATAATCTGTGATGGGCTACACAATATCACTGAAGTCCTGTCATTTTTGAGGCTATTTAGTGCATTTTGTCTCCAGGCAGAGGTATTTCTGCCTGATAAGATTTTAGATGCAAAATACTCATAATTTTTCCTTAAGTTCATGTGTAGAGCACAAATTAGGAGCAGGGTAAGGATTATTTGGAATGTATTAATACTAATAGCTTTCTATGAACAACCTTACCTGCAAGTAAAATATAAAAATAATGGCATTTCTGGACTTTTTTACAGCCCATAGTGCTAATTAACAACTTCAATTTTAGTTATCTCATTATGAAATAGAAAATGTAATTACTTTATTGCACAATGAATTAGTTGTTTACTTTTTTATTATTATTTTTATTTTATTAGTGGTACAAGATAGCCACAGTCATTTGACTTGAATATATTGCATGACTTTTTAAGAAGCAACATTATAACATGGCAGCAGCACATTCCAGTGGTTAAGCTGCAGACAGGTAACTGCATGGGTAACTGTTCTGAAAACTCATAATTTACTGTCAGTACTCGGAGATCGTATAATTAGCACTGTCTGTGCTAAGTCTGTATGATGATGTAGTTTTTAGTGAATGATGATTTTAAAAGCAACAAGTTTGCTTAAGTGAAAGCCTAAAAAAAATGGAAAGAAATAAAAATAAGACAGTGATATCCAATCTTCCTAATTAATTTTTTCTTTCCTTTCCATATGGACATGTGTGACAGCATTCAAAATTGTCTGCAGAAGAGCTGATGACACAGGTTAAAATATATCTTAACTAGCCAAAATTATCATGAAGAATAGACAGCATATATTAATTAGTATTCATGTATGGATGTGTGATTAACACTTCCAATCCTCTTGACAAGACTGATTTCAGGAAAGAATATTTAATTAAAAATAACTCATAAGAAATGCAGAGTTATTAGGTGCACCTTTCCAATTCTTTAAGCTTCAGCTGGCATCAGATTCCACCTATTCACAACAGAATGACCCTCCCCAAATTGTTTGACTGATTCTGTTTCTCTTGGTGTCCCAAGTTCATTTTTGTTTCTTTTGTCTTTTAATATATCCCCGGAGCACAGCACAAAGAACAATCAGTTAAAAGGCAGTTTCTGCTTAACAAGCAGACTGCTTACAACTGCTTAGCCCCAGAGTAGGTAGCATTCTTGAATTTAGCAAAGAAAGAGAAATGAAGAGACAGTGGCCAGATCTGAAAGGTAAATCCTAAAATTTCTTTAGATATCCCTAAATTGGAGGTGAACATAGTGGTATAGATAAAATTTTGAACAAAGTCATCTTGTCTGGAGTAAGTGTGGAATATTTATCTACAGTCAGTCTTTTCAAACTCTCCTGTTACTCATAAAAACTCCAGAAGCCCCCAAATGACCAGTGCATAGTGAAGATAGCAACACATGTCACGTGGACATAACCAACATCAGAAAGTATGCTGCTTGGATTAACAATCTGCTGTTTCCAGTCATCCCTGTCTGCCACTGATTTAATTGGAGGAGGTCCTGTCAGAGACAGGGTGCCAACAGGACTTTGGTCTTTCACAGGGAGAGAAGGAATACATAGTGAAGAACAGAGAGAAGCTAAAGCCCAACATTTTCCAGATTATTCTTCTTGACTTGTACTGCTGGACAAGGGTGGCTTTTTGTCCCTGTAGATTTTCCTGGGGCATGCAGCGGAATGCCACCAGCTAAGCCTGAAAAGGTTATGCCAATTTGCAGCTGAAAGGTTTGAGAGAAAGGATTTCCTTAGCTTTTCCTTGGGCTCTCTTTCTCTCCTGCAGGGACTCCTCTTTGCTTCTAGGATCCACAATGGAGGGTCCTTTTTAGAGGGGAAGGGGCATTTCGTTCCACCACTCTTCCTGTTTCTGGGGAAGAAAATGTGCAAAGGGGGAGGAGAAGAAGAAGAAGCAAGAGGTGGCAGATTTGATTGCCTCACAGACTTTCGAGAAAAGAACAGGGAAGACAATCCAAAGTTCCAGAAGACTGAATGAGGAACAGTAGAAAATTTAGGAAGACCCTTCCTAAAGTCCTAAAGTCCCAGTCTTCCTTCATGACTCTTCTCTCAGCAGTAATCCTGTAAAAGCTTTCCCAACACTATCTGGAAGCCCTCCCTACCTTGGTTGCCTTCTCCACACAGCTCCATTTCACTTTGCGGGAGAGCAAGTCCACATCCAGAAAACTAACTTTACTTCACTAAAATTAATTATGTGAAGGAAAGTATAATTTTCCACATCTTGGTGTTACAAAATTTGAGTAATAGTAGCACTTTTGAGGTTAAAAACTTTGGAATTGATAGTCGGTCCTATGTGTTAGTGGAGCTGCTTTGGGAAGTGCTTGCTATTGATGGGGAAAGTAGCAGGGTCAAAACTTGCTGTGTGTGCTAACGCAGTCATTAGAGGACCTGTCTGCTGGCCATGGTGAGAAAGAAAGAAAAACCTTCCAGTGGGTTTCAATGTAGATCTCTGTTAGGAAAGAAACCTCCCTAAGGATGCTGTAAGAGAGAATGTAAGCATCTAATGTATCAGAAGATGCAATCTGAATCTGGAGTGTCTATGCCAGTGGTGGTTTACAGGTGTGCAAAACTGTGGATCAGTATTCCGCCTTTGATGACTATGAGTAGTAGTCTGTTTTGTGTTTGGGACAGCACGCATGGTGTTACAGAAATAGATCAGTGCCAGATGGATCATCCTTCTTCATAAATCTTGACAAACATATGAAAAATCTGGTGTAAACTTTTAAAAAGAACGTACAAAGTCATCTGGATACCTATGAATCTTGCATGTGTCTCCTGTAGAATATTTTTAGTTTAAAAAAATCTGCTACAACAAAATAACTTGTACCTCAAAATCTAGGTTTTGATACCTGATTCAAAAGGTAATAGTATCAGTATGATGGATTTAAAATCCCGGTGCTTCAGTAAGCATAGCTGATGCTGAACATCAGAAAAAACTTTCCTTAAACATTTCCTGTTTTTTGAACCATTTTTTCAGAAACCCATTTAAGCTGTAAAGCACATGAGATATACAATATACTTAATGTAAACAGAATCTACATGACATCTTTAATTAGGAACATAGATTTAGGACTGATAGTCACTGAGTCAAGTTTCCTGTTGCTGTAGGATACCTTATCAAAAGAATTTTTCAAGCTGTATCTTAAAAGTGATGAGGTAGTTTGTTCCCACTACTCCTAATCGAAAATTTTCCCAGGTCCTCACCTTTTAGATAAAAAAACCTTACTAATTCCCACTTTAAATTCAGTCATAATGATTTCCTTTTCTTCCTGTATAAACATTTTTCTTTTATCTTATACAGCTCTGTTCCCATTTTGGTTTTTGTACCTGAATAGTTTTTAAATCAAGCTTCTTTTTGCTTTATACACTGTTCTTTTGATAAGCCCAGCAACGCCTCTCTTCATTGTGCTCATTTTGCATGAATCTTCCTGTGAATGTAATGACCCAAATATACTCAGTATTCCAGACAGGCACATTCCTCTGGCTTTATTTCCTCTTGTGGAGTTATGTCACCTGATATATTCTAGAGCCAAATTAGAGGTTTGTTTTGTTTTGTTTTGTTTTGTTTTGTTTTGTTTTGTTTTGTTTTGTTGTTCTCTTACTGATGATGAATTCCCATCTGAAAGCAGAAATTACTGTTAATTTCTAAATGTTTATTTCACATGTGATGAAAAACTATAAGGAAATAACCAAACATGCCAAAGTCTGCAAGAGCAAATCCACTTTGTTGTTGTGATTTTGTAGTATTACAGTGTGCCAGGCACATACCACCTTTTTTTTGGCATTTGTTACATATCTCAGTACAAAGTGCTTTAACTTTCTTGTCATCTGTAAATTTCATTGTGTGCATCTTATGGCAACGTCATTCATAAAAATATCAACTAAGGTACACCCAGTACTTCAGCAACTTCCATTGCCATCTCCACAAATTTTACAGTTCTTACAATAATCTTGTCCCCTGCTCATCTATTTCACTTCCCTTATATTAAAAGCTCTGTTTTATGGAAGTCCATATATTTTTCATTTTTATTTATTAGAAAGTCTTTACTCTTTCCTTCAAGGAATTTATATCCTTCAGTACAACCGAGAAGAATCTAATGGGTTATTAACTGCCCAAATCAATTTCCAAATCTTTTTGAAATCACAATTTGAAAGGCACTATGATTGCTTTCACCTGTTCTAGATAATAACTTTACATCTTCAGAGATCTATTAAAAACATTTGCTGCTAGATGTAGAACTTTATGCCCTAAGTCTTCCATTATTTTGAGATAAAGATGATATCATTCCCTGACTTTATTACATTAAATTCTTTGAATTTTGTTTCTAGTTTAGATACAGACTTTTTATTTCCATACTGCTCTTCTGCATCACTGTTCTGAGTTCATCATCATCCTTACTGAAAACAGAGGCATAAAATTTGTTGGTTTTGGACCTCAGTCTAGTTTATCTTTAATCTTGACCAAATCTTTAATCTAGAAAGTCACTGCTTTCTATTGGTCTCTGTTCATATAACTAATGAAACTCTTACTGTTTCTTTCCAGTTCTTCTGCAAGATGTAACTCAGCTGGACTTTGGAAAGTTTCTACTTTATCCTCTTGGTTCTTGACCTCCACATTTCATCTTTTTTTATTGCCACAGCAATAACTGGTAAATAATATCAGTTCAAGATTGTCTGTGGTGTCAATATGAAGCAATTAGGTTATGGAAATACACATTATAGGTTTTACTGAATCTATGATGTCCCCCATTAAAAAAGGAATGTAATTAGTTGCTATTAATTTTCTCTGTAGAACAGTTAAGGTTAAGACCAGGCTAGAGACAGAGGAGTTTTGGAAGCAACATAGAAAAAACATTCTTATGCACTCCTACTGTAAGTGACAGGAAGTCCCCTAGTTTGATTTTGTTATTGATGCCCACAACGTTGTTTCCTCTGCTTTGAACTGATGCACATTTCACACATGACATTCTTGAACATCTTCTAGTCTTTGTACAGATGGTGCATATCTCAGTATCTCCCAATTTAACGTAACACTGTTTTTTAAAAGTAAATTCTGTACTGACTTTAATGAAGCTTGCTCTAGACTTGTGAATTTGAAGTTTTGAAAAAAACTTATTTTTTGATTTGCTGTGCCAGGTGTGTTTTCTCCACTTCTCATAGCAAATACTGAGGCAATATGATTGAAAACAAAGCACAGATTTGGTTGGTTTAGTCTGGGGTTTTTTGTCAGCTGGCAGCATGCATAAGATTTATTTCTGCTGTAAGTACAAGTATGTGTTATTCCTAAAGAAAATGCTATTACATTTTGATTTCTCACTTTGTTATGTTTAAGTTAGAAGTAATGAAACATTTTTACCTGTTTAAAGCAAGCTTCCACCAGATTTGGAGGGAACATATTTCTGTGAAAAAGAAAGAAAATAACATGAGACAAGACTCTAATAATATCTTAAATAGAGGCACAGCTAATAAAAGAATTGACCAGCTAATTTTCAAAGGAATCCTAAGACACATATGTAATTATGCATACGGTGAGTAGAGCTTTGCATATAGCATCGGCCTGGTTAGCTTTATCAGGACAAAATGTGGTAGAGTTGGATAGATCCTGGCAATTGCAATCTCTGTATCCAATATGGTATAGCAGGTCTGATTATGGAGCAGAATATTAGCTAAATTACCAAAGGAACAAAGCTCTGTGAGTCAGTGGTGACTTTTAATTTTGTATTTATTAATGCTTTCTGTATCCAGATTATTAAAGAAGTTATTAATATTTAATGCATTTCTACTTCTCAGTTTTTTGCAGTCATGTAGCCTAGTACATCATGACATTTATCACTAGATTTAGAGTCTTGTTGTGATTCATAAATAAATATTTCTGAAGCTTGAGCATTCTTAATAATAACACATATACTTAGTTTTATATATCTGTATGTATACTTGTTACATATGGGGGGTTGTTTCTTTGCTTTCCAGAATGGTGACATTTCTGAGAGAATTAGAAGCAGCCTAACTGAATAAATCTTGAGGAATCTGAGTGCAAACCTCTTCATGGGTCTTTCTGAAGTCCCCCTTCCTGGCAGCATGACTCTTGGAGGCCTTTCTCCATGTCTCTGGCTTCTCCAAATGGGTTAGTGGAACACAAAATTTTGGTGGCTTTACCTGCGGAAAAGCTCCCGAGTTCAAAACCTCAGCTTCCCTACTCCCTGGAATACATCTGTGACATATTAGCTCTATAAAAGAGGCATTGCAGAGTCTCTGAGCAAGGAGAAAACAAGATTTTATATCCGTGCCCCTCTATTTCAAGCATTTTACTTGCCTGTTCCTGGAATTTATTTTCCATCCATACAATTTAACAAATTGAGTAGATGCACACAGATTGGCAGCTACAATTCAAAATGAAGATGAATAGCTGAATCAGGGATTCAAGTGAAGTGAGAAAACTGTCAAAAGTTGGAAGTAAAGGAAAGCAGAGGGATTTGGTAATAAGAATTGTGCTATGGAAGGAGGGGAAAAGACCCATGCAGATAGCAGAACAGAAGTCTTTCTTTTGTGCATGAAAGAAAGAATCTTTCTTTGAATGTTAAAAGCAGTTTCTTCTCTTGCAACAGCTTGATTTGAGAATAAATCCATGTAGTCTTTTGTAGAGTTGTAGGGTTACAGGTATTGGTATCACATAGTTGAAAGAAATTTAGCTTGTTTATGCATCACTGTCTAACATTCTCTACTTTTGTTCTTGTGTGAATCTGAATATTATTATCATTGCTATTGGTACAGAAAATGTGCAATATCATAGCCATACCTGATTAAATCAAGAAAGGCATCTGCTGCTGTCACTTGCACAATTTTGCCTTCTCTGTGCATATTTTCTTTAGTACCTTTCCCAGGGTGGATGATGACCACAATGATTATACCGATCAGTACAGCAATGATCGTAGTACTCATGTAGTAGACTACTGCTCGGACTCCCATCTTCCCTGATGCTTTACTATCCAGGGCAGCAATTCCTAGTAAATTCAAGCACAAGGACATTCACCTCATACAGTTGTGAGTAATTTTCTACAAGAGTTACAGCTTTCTGTGCTTTGTTAAAACTTTGTTAATAGTCTGATGCAGTATATTCCAGTGAGACAATTAATGTTTTTTGATTAGCGTAGTTACCATAGTCTGAAAAATTTGCCTTAGAAATGTGCTGCACCTAATTTGTAATAGCAAGAAAGAAAACAGAGTACTCTCAAGTAATGCTGATAATGTTTGCTACAATTAATTTGTTTGAAGATTTTCTTTAGTCCCTAATGGAGTGACCTCAGTTTACCTCTGTCCCAAGCTGTGGGAGTTTAAGACACATTAAATGCTGTTAGCTTGTTTCAGAAAATCCTTACTATTGTATGAATAAGCATTTAGAGTCTTTTATAAGCTTTGCAAAACTTGCGACATTAATCCTAATTCTTGGCTCGTCTTAATGCATCTGATCTAATGTGAATACTAGGGTGCTCACTATGGCATCTGCTAAAGTATTTGTTCATCGACTTGCACCGACAGGGCTGCACTGTTTTTTTTAAATGAAGGTGCAGTTTCTCTGAATCTCTGAGGAGTATCTCCTGAGGACTGTCAGAAATGGAAATGCCCGTCCTCTTTCCAAGCAGGTGCAGTTAGTGGTCTTCTCCTTAAAATGCCCCTTTGCTCCTTCTCCTTAAAATTTCAAGTAGTCAATAACTTTCCCAACCTTCATCTGGAGAGCTACACCATCTGTCTCAAAACAGTGCTGATACTTCCTGTTGGAATCAAGCTTGCGAAGTGCAGAATGAAAAAAGAGGTCTGGAAAGGATCTTTTCACTTTATTATCTCCTCCTATGAACCCCTATATGGCACTGTCTAATTCAGACTTCTGTGGACTACCCACATGTTAACCTAGACACCATCTTCGAATATATGAAATATAATGAAAGTTGATCACCTTCTGCCGTGGGTTCTCAGAGGAGAAAGCATTTAAAATAAGACAACAGGACTGCATGAATATAAACAATATGGAAACATAAAACTAGAATCATGACCTGGCAAAACCGAATGTTTTCTTAAATCATTGTAGATATATCATACTTCTGCCTCTCTTCTAAAGGAGGAAATACGTGTTACTGGAATCACAGTGAAAGTACTCCAGTCACTAACGTTAACTGAGATTGAGGCTGTGTTCCAGGCTGTGATCAAATCTTCAAAGTATAAAACCAATCACATGCTTCATACTTACCCTTTCATTTCAGCTATCGTTTGCCTGTCCTTTCGGCAGAAGCCATTAGAGCCAGTAAGATTTGTACCCACAAAATGAATTGCAAAAGGAGATCACTAGATTTGCACCCTGAATTGCTTGATTTACCTGTGCCATTGTAGTGGAAGAATGAAGTGTTACTGGCACAGTAAGAAATGGAAAATGGAAATCCAACACGTGGAGCACTTAATCTGTCATTTCTCTACTCAGCTTTTGCATCTGTAAAACTGGATGATAATACTTGTGGTAAGTTTACATTTATGTTTTGAAATTCAGTGAGGAAAATGGTAAATACTACACAGTAATAAATAGTTTTCTTCTCTTTACAAACAGGAAGTAAGTTATGTAGCCCACTTGGTGGTGGATGAAGGATTGTTTATTTTTCTAGAGTCCTCAGAATAATGTAAGTGCAAAGTAATGCAAACATAATTAACCGATGCATAAAAATAATGTTAACAATTTTTGGAGAATTTCAGATCTGCTACTGAGTTGCACAGTGTTTATATCAGAGAGCATTTGTTACAAATTTTATTTTTAAAGTATCAGTATGTAACTTAAAAAGAACTGTAATTTAAAAAATGAAAAAGGAATGCACGCAAATAATCTACTCAGCTTTATCTTTGTATAGTTCAAATGATGTTTTATGTTTTTACTTGCTGTTTCTAAGTAACAGCAATGGGCTGTGCATTTTTTCCTTTTAGCTAAGATCAGCTTTAAACTTGGTCTACATGCTAAGCATGAAAATGTTAACCTATAGTTTGATAGGAAGGTTTGGAAATGCACAGATACGAAATCAGTTAGTTGCCTATGTCCTGCCCTTGCCAGGTTGTAGATTCAGGACCAGATGCTGAGCACTGTCAGTTCAGAGGGTTCGCAGGCATATGTGCTTACTGCTTTAACCAAACCTGATATTTCCTTATATTTCATGTCTGATACTAGGTCGAGTCTCCTAAAAATCCGTAGGAGTCAGCATAGGGTATATTTTACCACTAAAGATTGCTGTCTTGAAGGATTAGTGTTTGTGATCCAAATTCTTTCTTGGACTGATTCTGGGATTCAGTGGTGATCCATGTGCAAGTGATATGTCAGGGAGCAAGAGTCATGCTCTTTTCTTTATAAGCTACTTTCCAGCTTAGTGTCCTATTGTGTGCTCTGGCTGTGACTAACTGGGCCCCTAT
>KL287630.1:0-18364 GCA_000699545.1 Podiceps cristatus | reverse complement strand
TTCCCTCTCTTCAGAAGTAAGTGGGGAGTCAGTCACACTGTAGGTGAAATAAAGACATGACAAGGAGTTCTCCAGAGTGTCAGGGCAGAAAGCAAAGCACTACGTTGCTCTTTAACAAAGGTGGTAGAGAAGAAATTAAAATATTTTAGGGCATAGGAAAGGCAGAAAGCAAGCATGTCCTACAACTTCAGAACACTTTTTCCCTTTAATTAGCACACTGCATCAACTGATTTTTTGCAGAACAGTCCAATGTCCTCAAGTCATAAGTTATGAGCTATTTCAGTCTGACATTTGAGTTTAAGCACATACCTAATTTTCCTGTTACAGTACCTAAGAGTTTCTGCTTGTGTTTTGGTTGTTGGTTTTTTTGTTGTTGCTGTGTTGTTTTTTTTGTGTTTTTTTTTTTTTTTTTGTTTTTGTTTTTTGTTTGTTTGTTTGTTTTTTTGGTTTTTTGTTTTTTGTTTTAGAAAAAAAGGAATATACGTACACAATTAGATGGAATACACATATTTACCACAACAATAACTGGTGAGCAGCTGGTATGACTGAGGCCCTATTTCTGTGTGTTACACCCTAGTCAGCAAAGCATTTTTGGACTTTTGTCCAAAATGTCCATAATGTTAATCACTAACATGGTTTGCCGAATCAGGGCCCATAACCATCAGCTTTTAAATGGGATTTTTTTCTTTACACTGAACAGCAAATAGTATGCCACGGAAGGAATGGGCAAGTAGATTCATTTGCTTTTGCTTTTCCTAAAAACACAGTCACTACTTAGGACTAATCCTAGTACCTTCAGTGATTTTATAATTTGAAGACAGTTAAAATGCTCAGCTACTTCTTTTCATGTTGAAAGTCCCTGTTTCTGAAATCTTTTTGCTGCCATTTAAAAATTTACAGTAAAAATAAAAAGTTTATGCGTTTGCTTTCCTATATTAAAATTCTTGTGATTGTAACAAGACAATCTAACATTTTCCCCACAATATTTTTAACTTTTGTTTTCCTTAAAATTACTTTTGATGCGTAATGATGAAAATTCGAAACATATAATAGAATAGTTCAGTTAGAAGGGACATACAATGATCACCTAGTCCAACTGCCTGACCACTTCAGGGCTGCCCAAAAGCTAAAGCATGTTACTAAGGGCACTGTCCAAATGCCTCTAGACACTGACAGGCTTGGGGCATTGACCACCTCTCTAGGAAGCCTCTTCCAGGGTTTGACCACCCTCTCGGTAAAGAAATGCGTCCTCATGTGCAGTCTGAACCTCCCCTGGCATGGCTTTGAACCATTCCTGTGTGTCCCATTACTGGGTACCAGGGAGAAGAGCTCAGGACCTCCCTCTCCACAGCCCCTCCTCAGGAAGCTGCAGAGAGCCATGAGGTCGCATCTCATCCTCCTTTTCCCTGAACGACACAAACCCGGAGCCCTCAGCCACTCCTCATGGGATAGCAATAAACCTGCTCGGTATGAGAGGAGCCACAGGTTCAGACCTCTGGTGTGGGCACTTGGCTGAGGAGATGCTGCCACGAGGCTACCATCTGACTGACCGCCTCTAAGTCAGAATCCTGCCAAAACATAGCGATATGTTGTTGAAAATATGTAAAAGGATGAACTAGTTCTGAATGAGTCTGTAGAATATACTGTGTATTTCAGACCTCATACATATGACTACTGGAAATAAAAATGAGGGATTTTCTATGATTATGATGAATTCTTTCCTTTTTTGACATATTAGAAGTGAATTGATGGCACTTCCTTGCTAATGCAGATTTTTATATAAATTTCCTTTAGATGTTTTGGACTCAGTCTTTAAAAACAAAACATTATGCACACAGCATCTTTTTATTGCTAATTATTTTCCTGTTTATTTTTAAGGTCTCTTCGTTAGGAAATTGCAGTTGTTTGTTAAGGACTCCTATGGTGGAAGAGCAATAATGGCAACTGTTGACTCAGGAGTGTTGCCCTAATTTTGTTTCTTTAAGGTTGTCTTTCACTCTTCTAATGAAGCAGTCTTAAATGGGCTACTCCCGACCCCCTACATCCACTAAGCACTGTGTGATGAGTAAACTCTCAGTGTGAGACCATGAGAACAATCCCTTTGTGTATGTTGATGAGGATTTGTGGAAATGAATAACATTGTGCAAGGTCACGGTAAAATATACTGACAGAAAAACTGTAAGGAAAAGCAATAGTTAAGTAAAGACAAAAAAAGTATTGCCTGAGTTTAATTAACATGATTAAGCTCCAGAGCTTTATTGTGATAGCTGCTGAGCATGACCTCAATGATGCTGAGAATTCCCAGAAAAAAAAAATATTTAAAGCTTTCACAATTGAGTCCTTCACAAGATCAGGTCCAAAATTACTCCAAACTATAGATTATTATTTTCGAAAGCAGTAGCAGTAAAAGAATAAAATTTCAAAGAAAAAATCTAAATAACATTTTCAAAGAAATATATGCATTGGTGAAGCTAATTAATATTAAATTAATACGGCTAATGACTTCCTGAAGCCACATAAAATACATATCTCAAATATAACTCTGTATGCCTTTTTGCATGAACTGATGGGACAAGCTGTCCCCAAATCTCAGTTTAACTTATCCTTATTTGAATATGGAAATTTAAATAATGAAATTAGATTTTTTTTTCCCAGGTCCATTAAAAACACTGGGCAAATATCTCAGAGGAAAATGTGCAGCTGTATTTGATCCAAAATTACATGACCATGATTAAGCCAGGCTGACTAATGAAACCCCTGGCTGGGATATAGTAATGTAATTCAATAAGCCAATTAAATGTCTAAGAGTGGCTCCCAAGAACTAGACCTGCCCCACAGCTTTGTAGTCCTTCTCTGTCCCGTACCACCAGAAAACTAATAATTTTGTAGGGTTAGTTTTTCTGTCAGTCTGTCATTCTGCATCATCTCAGAATTGTGTTATGTGAACAACAGAACTTGTACAAGGCAGAAGGAGAGTATGTCTGGGGGCAGAAAACTTGCATTTTGGCAGAAGTTTGCCATTACTTCAAGTTGACTGTATTGTGATACTGCATCCTTTGCTCTTTGAAGGCAGTGCTGCTAAAGCAAGTTAAGCATTCCCTGCTTCCCCCCTGCTTATCTTTAAGCTGGCTCTGTTCAAGGAGAGACCAAGGGTGTGTGAAAGAGCACCTGGGCTCAGGAGAGCTCTGGAGGTCCATGGCTACCCAAATCAGCATTGACTTCAAAAAAAAAAAAAAAAAAAAAAAAAAAATCGGCATAAAAATATACACTTATGAAGATATAAACAGATTCCTGTTACATGTAAGAAAAAAATCTCACTGCATGAATGAATCAGGAAAATCACAGACTAATGGGAAGATGGGACTTAACAACATGTAGAAGAGTCCACATAAACACTTAAATAAAGCCAAGTAACTTTCTTTGTGGATTCTCCACTACCACTGTGAGGAGAAAGGTTGTATATGATGAAAAAAAGACCTTTTCTAGAGGATGCTAACCTAACCCTGCCATACATACTTACTTCTGATTTTCATAGAGTGCTTGCTTTGAAATATAGCTGAATGTGAATGCTGGATACCTCAAAAGTGATTTTGAAAGCTTTTGCATGTGCAAAAGTGATGCCAACTGACCATTGTACTCTGCGGTCCCATATTTCTTGATGGAAACAGCATAAAAATATGCTAGGAAATAGGTGTAATCTGTGATAGCTTCAAATATATTTTCTCCATCCCTTTCTAATGCTTTTTAAGGGAAAATATGTTGTAATTTGACCACATTTATTCATCTTTCATCTTCTTGGCTGCAAACATATGATCTTCTAGCCACAGTTTATTCATTAGAAGGAAAATGGTTGCGAAACCATGGTAAGATAATGTCAGAACATCACTGACTGGTGTAAATGATAGAGGCCCAAATAATCTCTAGTGCCTTTACATTGATTTTTACCTTTCAGTTGACCATGAATTATAAAAGACCATTTTGTTGTTATTCATCATTGATACTGCTCTTTCAGTGGAATAAATTCACTTTATGAAACTCTGCTTGGTTTCAGTGCATCACGATTAGTGGTTATTTTATACAAAAATAAAAGAAAAGAAAGACAGTAATCTATGCTGGAAAGTATTTCCTGGGCTATCAAGTACAGCATTCTGACACAGTGGGCAAACATACAGTCTTGGTTATAAATTTATTGAGCTCAAGGTTCAAATCAATTGCTATTTTTACCCTAGCTATTTTCATGGTAGAGTATTCCACAATCTTCGTAGCTTTTTTCCATGCACAAATAACTGGTCAACGGCTCAACATCCACATGGAGATCAGTGACAAGTGGTGTCCCTCAGGGGTCCGTATTGGGACCAGAACTCTTTAACATCTTAATCAGTGACATAGACAGCAAGATTGAGTGCACCCTCAGCAAGTTTGCGGATGACACCAAGCTGAGTGGTGCGGTTGACACACCTGAGGGACGGGATGTCATCCAGAGAGACCTGGACAGGCTGGAGAGGTGGGCCTGGGTGAACCGCATGAGGTTCAACAAGGCCAAGTGCAAGGTCCTGCACCTGGGTCGGGGTAACCCCCGGTATCCATACAGGCTGGGGGATGAAGGGACTGAGAGCAGCCCTGCCGAGAGGGACTTGGGGGTGCTGGTGGACGAGAAGCTGGACACGAGCTGGCAATGTGCGCTGGCAGCCCAGAAGGCCAACCGTCTCCTGGGCTGCATCCCCAGCAGTGGGGGCAGCAGGTCAAGGGGGGATTCTGCCCCTCTGCTCCGCTCTGGTGAGCCCCCCCTGCAGTGCTGCCTCCTGCTCTGGGGCCTCAGCACCGAGAGACATGGGCCTGCTGGAGCGGGGCCAGAGGAGGGACACAGCCATGGTCAGAGGCTGGAGCCCCTCTGCTGTGAGGGCAGGCTGGGAGAGCTGGGGGGGTTCCGCCTGGGGAAGGGAAGGCTGCGGGGAGACCTGACTGCCGCCTGCCAGGGCTTAAAGGGGGGCTGTAAGCACGACGGGGAAAATCTCTTTAGCAGAGCCTGTAGTGACAGGACAAGGGGGAATGGTTTTCAACTAAAAGAGAGTAAATTTAAACTAGATAAAAAATGTGATGAAGGTGGTGAAGCACTGGCACAGGCTGCCCAGAGAGGTGGTGGATGCCCCATCCCTGGAAACATTCAAGGTCAGGCTGGACAGGGCTCTGGGCAACCTGCTCTCATTGAAGATTCCCCTGCTCATTGCAGGGGGTTGGACAAGATGACCTTTAAAGGTCCCTTCCAACCCAAACTATTCTATGATTCTTCCTTTAAAATTAGTCTCTGTGTCAGGACAGTGTCAGTCAGTGATGGCAGGGAAGACTTCCATAAACCTCCCCAGACTGCTTGTTATTGCTAATTTATAGACACCAAAGTATTACAGTATTATCCCAGTAAAATGAAATATGTAAGTATGGTACACTTAAATGCTGCATTTATTGAGTGCTAGTGATATTTGTGTTACTGAAGGAAACCTCTTGGAGGAATACGTTTTATAGTTCTGAAAAGTATAGTTCATTTACTTTTTGGGTTTGCAATATAACAGAATACATTTGGAGAACCAGTAGGAAAGTACATTTCCTGAAACTCACATCTGCCTGAGAAGGACCCTGCTGTGGGGCTCTTTAGATACCCATTTAACTCTTCGCATTATTCCATCTTTTGCTCACAGTATTGGAATGTGCCAAACAATATGCTTTTTGAAGGGAAACTAGGGAGTAATTTATCTTCTTTATGTGTGCTAAGCAGAGCAGGAGGGAGAGGCAAGCAGGGATTCACAGCAAGCCATGGAGCAGTGATTAGTAACAGCTGACAGTCTCAAACCAAGACTCTCTTTCTTTGGTTACCTCATTGTAATAACAGAGTACAAAGGACTGACTGTCTTCAAGCCAAGATCCAGAGACCCAGGAACACAGAAAATAGCAGCTCACAATTTTTTTTTGGTAACAAAACACTGCTGCTACCTGAACAGTGCAATTCTAAAAAGACATCCTTTTATGTCCAGACATTTGGACTAAGCTTTCCTGGAAATGGGATTCATCTGTTGGGCATAAAGCTGCTTATTTTCTGTATCAGGAGTCAAAAAATGAGCACATTTGCTTAAGAAAAAGCATAACATAACATGGTAAATTATTTCAGTTTAATTAGGAAAAAAGTTAATTGTGGTAGCTGATAAGGCAAAGCATGTCGTTAGCTTGAATCCTATAAGACATGTTGTTACAAGACTGAAATAAATACGCTAGTAGTTATAAGACTTCTACCCTATTCCCCAAGGATGAAAATATTAATTTTCACTTATTCTGATTATATTGCCAAAAAAAATCTGCTTTAAACATGAAATGCACTACATCCTGGCAAGATACCACTGATAAAGATACCTTTGCCTTCTGGATTGTACTAAGCACATTACTTAGTGCTCCATAAATATCCATAACGCGATTTCTTAAAATATACATGGAAGCTTTTAATCTGCTAAAATGCTGGTCTGAGTTTTGGCAGACTGTGCCTGGAGTCCTTCACAGACATGTTTTTGTATGTGCAGCACTTATTAAACAACATTCCACAAATGTACAGTGCTTCTGTTATCTGACTGGCTGTATACCATGTGATGAAGCTGTAAACTATTTACTATGCTAAATCACCCCTGATCTACTTTAGCAGCTACTGAAAAAGTAGTATGACATACTTGGGAATACAGACGTGAGATTAGAGGTATCTGTAAAAGAACAGTAGCTAGTAATGCAGTCTAACGTAAAAATGCATTTGCTTTTACATCTTCGGTATTTTACAGATACCTGAAGAGACACTTCTGTTGAATTTGAGAAAAATGAAGTGATCGTGATTCTAGTCAGAGAGGTGTAAGGTTTAAAGAATGCAAAATTAAGGTTGTCTCTATCTAAAAAAAAAGTTACAGACATATCTTTATTTGTCTGCAAAATGACATGGGATTTGGGGTATGGGATTGTACTGATCTGTAACTTGTCACAGCTCTACACTGGAGACATCACCTTCTCACTCAAAATGTAATCCAGTATCATTGGCCAGCCAGTTCTTGGCTTCTTCACTAAAACTTCCAATAATAGACTATTGCAGTGATTGCAGTGATAGTGTCTTTTATTTGGATGATTGTCCACTAGGATCTGACACTAGTTAAGTTAATTTTATAGAGGTCATGCAGCAGCCATCATTTGGAAAGAAACTGCCCAGTTAGATGTGACTCAACTAAGATTTGAACTAATGGTAGTGTGTTACTAATGCATCTGATAACAACAAGGCCTTTGGGTTTCTGCTTGGAATTTTAATTTTAGCACAGTTTTTAAAACCCTAAGATCATCTTTTTTGCTAATTCAGCAGTATTAAGATAATTTGGAATAGAATGGTGTGACATTGCCTTTAGATATATTCAATAAGACTTCATTGTTTTGAGTAATCTGAAGTTACTCTGGTAACTGCCCACTCACTGAAGAATCCTAATTTACTAATTATCCAAATTGCCTTTTTTTTTTTTTTTCTTCAGAAATCTTGTCAGTGGCACAACACTGATCAGTGCGTTTGTGTTCAACTTAAAAGTGATAAATTTTCATTTTGCTTTCAAGCTAGCAGTTCATTCATCTGCTGCTGTTTTATCCATTGATCTTCCAGAGATTTATCTGAGGTGCACATGGAGCTGTCGTTTTCCTTTTTGTCTCTTACACATGCCCTGCCGGTGTTTACATGTTCTTGTAATCCTTTTAGTTTATTACATTCCTTCTCATGTGCCACGCATTTTTTCAGTTTGCACCATTTTTCAACAGTACGTATGCTTCCATGAGCTGTTCTTGATGGAATCACACTTTGTTCACTGACTTATCTCCTCTCAGACCTCAAGTATAATTTTAGTTTCCACCAAGTTGTAGTGCTATCTGCATTCACATGAAGCAACATAATCACTTCAAATGGAGCTCCATGCTGTTGTTGCTATCCTGCTCCCCATATTGATATATAATAAGCTCAGTTATCTATGTACAATAGTGAAGTCGGCAATGTTGACATAACATCTTCTCAATCTGAGGAGGTTTGTCCTGAAAGACATTACCCCTGATACTGTATTGACATTGGTGCAGGACCTAGCACAGTGTGGGACCTCAGTCGCTCTGACAGTTTGGATACAAGATACACCACTACATAGTATTATCTGTCCATGTCAAAAGGAAATGCATGGAGCTCTTTCATGTCTCTGGGTCATTATTTGCTTTAGAAATTGCAGAACAGTTACTAATTTGACAATATAGAGTACTTTTAGGTTCTTTTTTTCAAAGAATCACACTAACTTGGATTTGATAAGAAAAATTCCACATATAAAGTTTTATATGGCATCAGAAAATTAATCTTGTGTTAATAAAGAATGCAGAAACCATCTGAGACTTCCTTTATCAAGTATAGCAGTCTATTTAAAGAGTATGGAATCTGGTGCAGATATGATTTGAAAAAAAATTTAAAATTTATGAATGAACAGTGTTTTAAAACAGCTCTTATAATCCATAAGTTAATATTTCAACAATAAATAAGAACATCCAAATGCATAAGATCATAAACATTTTTCCATTTTTTTCATGGACCATAGAAGTAAATTGTAATTCAATTACACCCTAAATCATGCCCCCCCCCCCCCCCAAGATTTTAATGGGTAACAATCAAATGAGCTTTAGGAAAAACATACCTCCTATTTGGGAATTTAGGGTCCTCTGGTACTATGCCATATGGATACTAAGGAGTCATTACTTTAGCTGCAATTAGTCTATTATGTTTTAAATTGTTGTTATAATTTGTGGGTTTTTTCACAATGCAGTAATGATGTTAAGGCTGCTCTGAGAACTCATTACCAAAGTGTGGAATTAGAGTTTCATATGAACAGGCTTTTGTCTTCCTTCTTCTCTATCCTTTGTTTCAGTGACCTCTTGAACTTTGGGTCACTGATTCAGTTACAGCCTCCCAACATCAAAGCCGTACATTTTTTGCTTTGTCTTTCTCCACCTTACAGACTTGTAGGAAGCAGTGGAAAGAGGTTAAGACTTCCTCTGCAATGTCTGGCACTAGCAATCGGTGCTTTTTAATAATATTGTTCAACTTTTTTTCCAGGATGTTACAGTGCTAAGTACAGCTGAAAAATAGGTCTTGTCTTCCACAATTCAAGTGTTACACAGTTGCCATCTGGGCATCATCTGCTTGCAGGCAGGATTGAGGATATGAATTTCTATGAGTGGTCTGAGGTACCAAAGAAAATATCAGCTGATTTTAAACTAAACGGATGAAAGAGAAGAGGGTCTTTTTAGATCACTGTTATTATTGGACTGTGATGTTCTGCAGAACAGAAAAGAAGCCTATTTACTTTTAAACAAACTATTAAACTTCCTATCTTGAATTTTAAAGCTTTGTTTTCTTTATGGATGCAGGCTCTTTGCACAGCTTCATTAGCCTTGAGACAGATATTAGCCAGGCTTAGTAATCTAATGTTCTCTAACTTTGTTTTCAGGGTTTGGGGAATTAAGACATACTGCAATTGTAAATAATGAACAAAGCTGATTTTCTGTGCAAGAATGTATTCATTAATGAAATAGCCATTCATTAGGTGAACTCTTGACCAAAACCTATTTTTTCTCTAGCTCTGAAAAGAAACTGGAGAATCTGATATTATCTAAGTATTTAGATCTAAGTTAGAAGTGGGTGGTGAAATGTCAGAATAAAGTAAGTATTTAACTTTGCGTACAAGTAGAAACAAAATAAGAGAGCTGTTTATGAAGGAAAGAATCAGAATCAGTATGTTAATTCTAGTGCAAATAGTGTACTTCTAGTACTATGGTGTACTTTTCTTATTTACCACCAGTAAGAGCTAGTGGTATAGTTGTCTGAGGAGGAAAAGGTGTAATATCTGAAAAAAAAAAATGTTAATTCTGTTCAGGTATACAATTATTACAAACTAAAGCCTGATCCTGAAAATGTGCTTAACTGAGGCAATTAAATAAATGTTTGTGTTAATGCACTTAATCCAAAAAGCTCTTCACAGCTTGTGATATGCTTGAAGCCCTTCAGACTCTTCAGTGAAGTAGAGAAGATTAATATTACTAAAACATTAATATCAGATCTGATAACTCTAACTGCCCAGGAACTACAAATCATGCTCTCCAAATACTGGAATACCCTAACCCCCAACATGTTTTCAAATAAGTGCTCTTTGTTGTGTGACTCTTGAGTTTTCAGAATGCACCCAAGATCTATTTTTGGGCTTTTCTTCACAAGCAGGTGGCTAGGAATTTAATTTGCTTTGATGCTTGTCTTCCAGCGATGATGGTTCTTTAAGAATAACTTAAGGTCTGAAAGCTTCTGTTGGCATGAGAGTTGAGCACTCATTGGTTTTCTTTATTTGCATGTCTCTTACTCAGTATTAGAACTGAATTGCTATTCAGTTGTGTGAAACAGTAAAGAATTTTACCTTTTCATTCCCAAATGCTATGGCCCCATAAATAATGAGACTTTTTTTGCACAAGTCTTTTTCTGTCCTGGTAGTATTTACTTCTCTTTGTAGATCAACATGGGTGTATCTGGTTTTGATAGACTCCTGCAGAGAAAAAGGTCCTTTCAAGACACTATCAATAGAAAGAATACATGGAACTTCTTATATCTGGTGAGCCGAGGAATCAAAATTCCCCACAAGGAACCAAAGCATCCCAGATGCCTTTCTTGCCATTTTGCTAGATATAACTGTCTTCATAGTAGCAAGAACTGAAAGTTTGTGGTGTACTGAACTGCCCTGTTTTGCTAAGTGTACAAACCTCTGAGGAATCTGTGTTTGTACTGGTTTCATGTATCCCTCTTTCAGACGGAAATGCCATGCTTTACAATGATGAACGCTTGTCCGTGATCAAAAAGGTTAAATATACAAACTTTGTCGACCTGAGAAAACACTGAGACAGGTGACTCAAGAAAGGCCAACCTTGAGAACAGGTAGGGAGGGGCCTGTAGGATTTTCTTTTTCCCCATTTCTGGAATTCAAATGTCGCTTGCTATCTTCCAGGGACACATAGATGGGCTTTTAGGTAAATTGAATTAACTTTGCTGTGTTATGTATCAGTATCAAACCTGGGAGGATCAAGTCCTAGAGAGAATCAAGGGAAAAAGGGCTCATGTTACTGGGGAAAAGTGTCATCAGGGTAGCCCAAGTAAAATACCCAAGACAGTGCATAGAAGTGGCAGATGATGCCCAGACCTAGCCAAAACTGATGTTTTCTAGAGAAAGCTAGATCACCTTGAAAAACAGTAATTTCTGGTACTGGTGATATGTTACAAGAGTTTTGCATCAAACTTCAGCAGTATAGCAGCACTCTGGACTCACTTGAATGAAGAAAACCAGATCTAACTGTGTGAGCCTGGAAAAGTTCACATTGAGAGACTTTCCACCCAATTAACAAAGGCTGGCAATTCTATAAGGAGATTCTAGGTTTCAGCAAACATTTTGCTGTATTCATGACTGCCTTAGGCACTCATCTGGAGACAACATTGCAACAAAGGAGTAAGAAAAATGTATTTTACTGCATGCCAGCCACATGTCTGCAAAAAGTTATCAACTGTGAAAAGGAACTATGACACAACTGGAAAGCAATTCCTATTAACCAGGAAAGCTCTTAAATATTTGCAGTGATACCTTTTGAGGGACCCTTCATGCCATATAAAATAGCATTGTTTATATTTTGTTGCACTCATTTCTCAAGGTCTGAACTGGAGGGTATAGAATGTATTCAGAAACAGCCTGTAAGAGAAAATAAAGAAAAAAATATACACTAACAGGAGTGTCTGGGTGAAAGGAATTGTAGCTGATGCAGGATCTGCTTTGTGACTCTCAAATATGCAGCTCAAATTCCAGATGTTGCTGATCTTTAGTTATATCTGTAGTCTCAACAAATCATTAGAGATTTCTGTCCTGAGTGTCTCTGTTTTCTCCTTCTTATCCTCCTCACCAGTGAGAGCTGTGTCATGTGGCCTGATACCAGGATGAACAATTAGCTAGGCAGCCTTCCTCCTCTTCCAGACAATCTTAGATCTTACTGGAACCTTTCGAGACCTGTAGCTCTTGTGCTTCACAATGGCTTTCTTTGTTCTCCGTTGCTGAGAACTCAGGTGGGGCTAGCAGTGCTAGCAAGAGACAAGTATTCAGTGTCTCTAGTGATGATGATAATGATGGATCTGCCTTATAGAAGTTTATAATCCAAATACATGGCTGAGGGACAAAATGTAGGAGATCCAGCCATTAATTGTGAGAATTAAATGGAAAGAATATGTTATATAATATAGCCCACTATCAAGACATGGAAAAAAATCAGGGGTTAAAATGAGGGCAGATGATCTAATGGTAGCATTACAGTCTCCTGTTTCTGAAAGATGACAACCTTCTGCATGTGGTTTGGTCTGCAATTGGTCCTTCCGCAGTGATCTATGTAGCTGATGCAGTGATTCAGAAAGTACTTTGTGTCTGTCAGGTTTTACCACATTGATGAAAGGATGATATGTGTAACTTCTGCTGGTTTACAAGTGCTTCCAGTAATGTTCCTGGTGTTCCAAAATGCAGCCTAAGGAAGTTTCTTGATTAGATTCTTCCTGTCTTCGTGAGCAGTTATAGCAAAGACAAACTGACAAGAAAGTAAGTACAATGGAGTTGTGCTACATTCACATGTAGGAAATGGGGATGCAGGTCATGGCACTCAGGCTAGAGGTAAAGAGGTGAAAGGACTAGGAAAGTGAAAGCTGTTAAAGCCTAATGAAGCCTCTGTGTACCTAGCTATCTTTGAGTGTAACTCTTCACAAGTTTTTGAGTTGTTTTTTGTTATACTTTGATAATGGCTTTTACACTCTTATTTGTCAGCTTCCCAAGAGTTGCATAATTAAGAGATGCTGATATTGTTGTGCATAGTGCTTTCCTTCTTTCTTCATTTGCCTTATCTCTCTTTTTTTAAGTCTAATTTCATGTCAATGGAGTGAGTTTACATTTGTTGAATGTGAGATGATTCTCAGATCCTGGAATAGTTTTTTCATGGTTTTGAACTGGTTCTCAAAAGAGCTATGTGTCAGAAAGCTGGAACTGTTGATGTTAGTCATTGCCTTAGAGCAATTGGTAGGTGAAATCTCAATAGGTGAAAACAGAGAGACCCCTTCAATCTGGTATGAAAGTGCAAGAATAACATAAACCTATGAGAAATTAGTGAGTCCGGTGGTCAGCCAACCCCTTTCTTTGTCTTCAGCTCTACCTGACAACAGATTCTTACTGAAAGATAGTGTTCTCTGCCCTTGTTTACCCTCCCTACATCTGCCCACCAGTGGGTACTACAGCCTTCCTAAATTGCCATTTCCCCAGATTTAATAGTCAGTGATGACCATATCTGTGAATTCTCTAGTTTCATTTTGAAACAATTAACTTCTGGCTTGTGGCACTGTACAACAGAAGTTAATTGTGTGTTGTGTGAAAAAGTACTTCCTTTTCTTCATTATAAATGCACTCCTTAGTTATTTCATTGGACATACCATATTTCTCTTATTATGAAAAATAATTATGAGATATAATAATAAATAGTTACTCCATCTAAGCCTCTAGAAATGATTCATGATTTCTGTGGACTTTTATGGCCATCTTCTATAGTTCTATCTTTTTCAAGCCAAAAATTTGTAGTCTGTTTAATCCCTTCTTGCATTCCACTGATAAGCCCTGTCACCTTCTCCAGACTGTTCACAGTGAATCTGAGAAGTCTTGCCTGTGTGCTAATGCCCAACTGAGAGCTTGTCATATAGGTGTAGCAGGTTCCCCTTTCCCAGGTGTATTACTTTGCACTTGGCACCATTCTAGTTCATCTGTCACATTATCAGAGAATCATTCTTTATTGAAAACATCATTCTTTACTGTTTTGGTCTTCAATATCCTGAATAAAATGCTGGCCGTCAGTGTCCTAATTCCCAAAATGCTGAGGAGACTTGGTTTTGCATTTTGTACATTTTGCTGGACAAAATACAAACCCAAGTCTTTTCCATTTACAATCTAATGTAGCTAATTTTACATTCCATAATATTTTTAAAGGTTTTTTTTTAATTTTCAGGTTTGCTCTTTTTCTGTAACCAATACATATTTGTTTGTTTTAAACTCAAAAAAAAATCTTTTGCATTGTCCTTAAGATATTTTAGTCCTTTTGCCTTTGATTGAAATAGAAAAATTAATAAAGAGACAGTGTGGATTTAGAATGGTCTGTCAGTGCTCAGGCAAGATGCTTTAACTCTTGTATTGTTCTTGTATGTTCTTCCGAATAGTTTTGGCTTTTTGTTTTGCCAGAGACTTGCCTGTCAGCAAGGCTGTCTTGATGTTATGCATTTGAACTAAGACAAAAAAATCAGAACTAAGTTTTTGTGGATGGGAGGTTGTCACCTATTATCAACTCTGTTTGACTCGCATGCAAAATGCGAACTAAATAAAAGTGTGTAACAACCAAAAGTAGCAGTCCACTAAGAAAAGCTACATTTTGCAATGAAATTTAAATCAGCCTTTGATTAACTTCTAGCAAACTTGAATGATTTTAGAGGGTTTTTTTAGTTTTACTATCTTTAATTATTGCAGACTTTGCTGTTTGTGCTTGCAGAGGCAAGGGTTCAAAAACTATACTGCTGTGTACTTTCTACTTTTGGATTTCTTTTTTAAGGTGTCAGCAAATTTTATTTTATGCAGAGTGTCATTGTATGCAGGAACTTCATCTCTGCTCTTACTGCATTTTAATTTTTAGTGGGAATCTATGTTCACTTAGAATTGTTCTCTCAGGCCTTTGTGAAGATAGATTGTGGTGTATTACCCATTGCAAAATTGTTTCAAAAATCATTCAGAGGTGAGTTATATTTTTGTTTTATGATCGTTTCCTGTGGCTCCTTGCTTTTAGTATTTGCATAGATTAAGATATATAGAACTTTCTGAATAAGAGGTTCCACCAAAAGCTGTATTTATTGTACAAATATGTATGACATTTCATTATGGTTTTCTAAAATCTATGCCTTGCATAATGCTTTCTGACTTCCAACTGGGTATATTTTGTTTCCTCCTGGAGTACTTTGTATGCAAAAACTTATTCAGAAAACATATTCAGGAAATAATAGTCAAACTAATTGCCAATACACACTGAATCTGCACATAGTCCTTTTTGTGTTTTGACTTGAAAATTGATGTCTCCAGGTGCTGAATAGTTTCCAACGTACCTTTTTTTATTTTTTTTCCTTATTGATTTTCCAAAATGTAGCTCCCTGATACTTAAACTATGTTTTTATACTTTTAAAAGCTTTTGTCAGAAATATTTTGGAATTACATGACATACTTACTAAACTTGTCCTGCCCATCCATATTCCCTGGAAGACTGTGGAAGGGAACAGTATAAGAAGATAACTGTTCTTATATACAGAAAGTTACAATTTTTGAGTCTTTTGGTGCCTGAATAAATAATGATTATTAGTGGCTATATGCCAGACTTGATAGACATTTGATTTATACAGTAATACAGGTACTGAAGAACAGGTGTTTAAAGTAATTATGTGTATAAAGTTTCATGTTTGTATATTTTTAGTGTTGTTGGCCCAAATCTACCATAAAGACGCTAGCTTGAGAAGACGTTGTTACAGAACATGGATCAAGACTAGTAATATTTCTTCAATTGTTTCTTTATCCCTACAGGAAATCCCTTTTACAAGATGATTGGATCTTTACAAACTTAGTAACTTGCATGCCCACATTTTTAGCCGGTTTTGGAGACACACAAATCAAAGCATCAGTTTTCCTTTACGTGTGGAAAAAAGTATTTGAATGTTCAAATTAAATAGCACTATTATCTAGTTATGCAAATTGCATAGGTAAATACCTATATGAATACATAGATTGATGTGTGCATGAAATGTACAAGTGGTAAAATAAAAGCTGCCATGCAATTCAGTCTGTACAAAGTTGACATGCTTATATAGTATTGGGTGGGGGAGAAAGAGGGAAGAGCTGTCTGAAAAAGAAGGTAGGATACTTTTTAAATAACATTTATGTATTAAAAGAAAGGCATAAGTAAAAAAATAACACATTCCTAGGATGTTCATGGATTGGTTACTCATAGCAGGCTTACTACTGTAGGAGATATCTACGGGGTTCCTCTGTAGAAAGTTTCCAGTACAAATATACAGGCAGCTCAAATACACTGGCAATCCAAAAAGTGCTTCATTTATAGAGAATCTGTCAATTCTCTTCTTTTGCCTATAACTAGAACAAACTGAGATCAGTATAAAACTTTTCATTGATTTGAATGATTTTGATTCCTTAGACTTCTGAGATAATTTCTTTATGACATGCATTCTGGGAAAATCAGAAAATTTCTAATTTTTAGAGTCTGGAAAATGGGTTCATTGCTCTGGTGACCAGCTAAATTGAGCAAACACTGCCTAATTGTTTCTCACTTTTCATGCATGAACAGTATGAGCTGAATCAGGAATGCTATATTTTTTAAACTGAAACACAGAAGACTTCGTTAGACTGACATTGGTTAATATTTTTGGCTTCTAGCTTTACTGTGAGTACCTAAGGTGTCGCACAGGCACTGATTATAGTTCTATTCTGCCAGAACGTATTAAAGGGAATTACTGATAGGCCTCTCCTTTTTCTCCCTGGGAGAAGGATAGTGCTCGTTCCAGAGCATTTGTTCCCCTCCCTGGAATCCTGCAAAATGAGAGACTTTCCATCTGCTGAAATTATGATAAGCATTTGTGGCTGATATGAGACAGCACCTGGGATGTTGTAGTATGCGATAGCCTTTTTTTCTGCGATAGACTTGTTCGCGAGTAGACAGGAGAACACTGGAACTACACAGAGACTTCATGCAGTATGGCTCCTGCTTCCATGAACGGGGTGGATTCCCAGCCTCTTTTTTGAAGAGGTGATGCACAGGTCTCTTTATGAGACTTTCCTATTGTGTGCTCTGTCATGAGGGGTTAGGATGAGAAAATTCAAAAATCTAGCCCTTTATATTTATTGCTATTAATTTAATATGTTAATAAATGACATTACAATAGTCAAAATGAAGAATGCTAATAATTTACTAGAGGATAGATGTTTTGATAAGATTTAATAGCACTAGTATCCAGTTACACTTGATGAGTCATTTACTGCCTTATCCCAAATAATGGAAAGCCAAATATAAAACCTAATTTCTTAAATTTAATAACACATGTAGTATTTTCTAGACTTATGTCTTTACAGAAGACTGGGTACAGCTGCTATCTGGATGTGGGAGGTGTGCTGTTGTATCACAGTTGCCTGTCATACAACCTAGTTCAGGTCCATCACACCATATGCTAACTTCAGGAGAATTCTACTTTTTAGCTTCATGGCTAACATATTCCTGTTGAATAGTTGTATCTAGTAAAAAAATACAGTCCATTTATGCGTATCTGATTATTGGTGATACCATCATAGCTAGCTGCAAGCAGTCACTAGGTAACTTTGGGTGTAGTATTTCTACAGCAACTGTCTCAGTGATGTCCCCATATACCATTCTTGCTGTAATTATTTGCTTAAGTTTATTTCCATCTCTACAGCAATATAACTAAAATAGCTATATGCTTTGTGTCTGCTGAGCTGTGACAACTTCATCTACATGTCTCCACTTAAATTTCCATTATATGTCGTCATCTTCTTTTCTGCCTAGTAGCTATAAAAAAAGCTTCACCAGCACTACATCTGAAAGCAGAAAGAAAGCAGAGATACAAAAGGGAAATGTGATTTGCCTAAGGTTGTACAACATATCATAGCATTAATTTTCCACATTTTACATCCATAGGTTGCTTTGGGCAAAATCTGGCTTTTCAGCAGTTGAATCTGTTTGTATCCAGATGCTGCATTTTTCCTGACTTGGATAAGGGAGTGGCTGAGGACTATTTCAAGTTCAGTTGTTTCATTGAGTATTATCCTTGTTTCATTATAGGTAATTTCAAGAACTGCATCTGCAACTTGACTGTTCATTGTGATCTCTACTTGTGTTTTGAGCTACTTCATGTGCCTCTGTTTTTCTCTCAGTGAGGGGATAGACCATGTTCCTTACTACTTGTTTTTGACATTGTCACTGTTCACTGCAATCTTTTGATAGGGAAGTGTGCTGCCTCCCTGGGGCGCAGATCAAGGACATAACTAGAAAACTCCTGAATCTGGTTCACCCCTCTGATTACTCATTGTTCAGGCAGGCAGCAATGACTCAAAACTGGCAGTCTCTCAAAGAAGTCTGATAAGTATCAAAAGAGACCTCAGGGGTTTAGGGAGGCTGA
>KL287629.1:0-20024 GCA_000699545.1 Podiceps cristatus | reverse complement strand
GGGTGTCGCTGCCTGTGGCAGGGGGGTTGGAACTCTGTGATCCTTGGGGTCCCTTCCAACCCAGACCATTCTGTAGTTCTATGATTCTATGATCAGCTCCCTAAGCTGACAGTCTTTAAGTCAGACCATGGTGAAAAGGAGGTCTGGTCAGCGCTGGAGATGGCAATGGTTTGTTCCGAGAAAGGCAGCTCCCACTTCACCTCCTCATGTTTAATTTAGCTGTCCAACACAGTGGCTCAGGAAACAACCAAGAAGGCTGACTCTAAAGTGGCAGGCTGGAATTAGACAACTCGCTCTTCCACGTGGATTGTCAGAGCCTCTCTCTGCATCTGTAGAGTCTGGAATCTCAGGGATTCATTGCGGGAATGTGAATGAAAGTAATCATAGAATCACAGAATGTCCTGAGTTGGAAGGGACCCACAAGGATCATGAAGTCCATCTCCTGTCCCCACGTAGGACAACCCCAAGGTTCACACCATGTGTCTGTGGGCCTTGTCCAAATGCTTCTTGAATATTGCCAGGTTTGGCGCTGGGACTGCTTCCCTGGGGAGACTGTTCCAGGGCTCCACCACCCTCGGGGGGAAGAGCCTCTTCCTAATATCCAACCTAAACCTCCCCTGGCACATCCTCCTGCCATCCCCCCTGCTCCTATCATTGGTCGCCAGAGAGAAGAGATCAGCACCTGCTCCTCCTCCTCCCCTTGTGAGGAAGCGGTAAACTGCGATGAGGTCTCCCCACAGTTTCCTCTTCTCTAGGCTGAACAGACCAAGTTCTTTAGCCGCTCCTCATAGGGCTTCCCTCTAACTTCATGGCCCTCCTTCACTAACTTTATGACCCTCCTCTGGACACTCTCCAGTCGCTTTATATCCTTTTTATACTGCAGTGCCCAAAACTGCACACAGTACTCAAGGTGGGGTCGCACCAGTGTGGAGCAGAGCTGGATAATCACCTCCCTCAACCGACCAGCGATGCAGTGCGTGACGCACCCCAGGATGCAGTTGGCCCTCTTGGCTGCCAAGGCACACTGTTGGCTGCTGGTAAAATTGGAGAACCACAGATCCCTTTCCGCAGGGCTGCTCTCCAACCTCCTGCTCCCCAGTCTGTAGGTACATCCAGAGTTTCTGTGTCCCAGGTCCAAAACCCGGCACTTGCCCTTGTTAAACTTCATGCAGTTGGTGATTCTCATAGTGCGTAGCAGGGAGCTGGGGAGCAGGGAACTCACCAAGTGAGTGCAATTCATCTCCTGCTCAGTTACAGGCTTGGAGAAGGTCAAGTTGCCTTTCCGAAGGCTTGATTCAAAGCCCAGTTCAGCCTCTGTGACTCTTTGATTGCTTTTAGTGAGTTTGAGACCAGCTTTGTAGTGGGCCTGAGTGACCCTACATTTTTTTGTGAAAGTCAGTTGAACAATGCACTGATCTTCACAATTCCCGTGGGAACAGGTGCAATCCAGTGTTCACAGGATAATTCCCCACATCACCAAGAAAAATAAAGTATAGGCAAGATATATTATATGCCTGAGGACACATAACAAGTACAGCAGCAGAAAACTCAAGTCTCTGGACCCCCAGTCTTGTTTCAGGACATTAGTTCCCACTGTCTCAGAACTAAGTGAAGAGGTTTTTGCTCCAAAGTGTATTGCCATATGGGAAGGTGCACAAGTCAGATTATGCACCACTATCCTGCAGTGAAGAAAACTCTCTAGACATTCTTATAAAATAGGTCAGGGTATGCGAGATCCCAGGCTTACAACTTCTCTGAGTTTGCATGCAGCTGGCCCTGCAACAACAATGGATTATCTCAGCAACTAGCTGGGTGTCCTCTAGGAGAGCTCATGGCTTGGAACATGGCTCAGGGCAGAAGTAACAGGAGACTTCATCTCCCTGCGATATGAGCCTGAGGGAGCTGCTGTCCGTTCCTAGTCCTTTAAAAGCTGGAGACAGCTCCAAATCGGGATGCCCTTGGCTCTTGTGTCTGTCAGCAGTCTCCTTCTGGCCGCCCGACACCAGCCCGGTTCCACGCAGGCACGAAGGGTCTGCCCATGCTGGCGGAAAGCAGGGGGTTACATTTCACACACTCGCCTGCCTCTGTCGCAAGGAGATAAGGGCAGCACAGTCTCCATTAGGGAACATTCTTAAGTTACTTGTGTCTCGGCTCCGGCCGATATGTAATCCAAGGGAAAGCAGGTGCAAGAGAGGAGCACAGCCAGGTGGCTTCTCTTTAAAGCCCAGGGGCGAGCTAAGGATAGAGGAGGAAAAATAGAGAGACGAGCTTCACCTCCAGAGGGAATTAGCACCCTCTGCATGCTATTAAAGGATCCAGCACAATCCATGGGCGTGTCAGATGGCAGAGCCCCAGCAACACCCCTTCTCGCAGTGGCCAGCATTAGCTCCCATTGCCGTTCTTACCGATTCCTCATACTGCAGGGGAAGTCGGGGAGGATGCACTAAAGAGAGGTTTGAACCAAGGCTTTCGACAGCAAAAGCCAGGTGATCCAGATAAAAGAGGGATTTCTTTTGCTGGAGAAAATCTGTTCTTCTTGTGTATGGACCAGTTGGCAAGAGTGGAGTTAGCCTTTCCTTTTTAAGAAATCTAAGTGCCCGCACACAAGCTAGTTGTCCAAACTGCCAGGATAGTCAGTGAAATATGGTCAGGCTCCCCTGACCCAAGTAGGCACCTGCTCTAGGACGAGACAACTCACCCCTGACATCCACTGAAAACCCAAACCAGGGACACGTTAATGGATTGATGAGCACCTAAAATTAGGAAAAGCTAACTCCACACTTGAGACTCCCAGTCCTTACCCCAGCTAGAAGGGAAAGCGGTCTCAGCTGAGACCTAGCAAGTTCTTACAGGCAAGTCCCTGCTTTATCATGAATTTGAAGTACAAATGGTAAAATTCAGTCATTATGGATAATTAGAAGAATGAAAAACTCCACTGCAGGACTTACCACATACTAGACAGCTTCTCTTTCAGTTTTCTGTTAACTAACTTGCTTGCAGGCATATGGCTTCATCCCAGAGCACAGATTTGTAGGAAAAAAAAAAAAAAATGGTGCTGTGCTTCTTTCACCTGGCAGGGACATGGCTTTGATTCCTCTGCTCTTTACCTTTGCAATTCACACTTTATTAAAGCCATTAGACCCTCCATAAATACACTGATAATGATCAAGTGGCACTTCTTTAATAGACAGTAAGTAGCCTGCTACATCTCAATGAAGCCGGCTGTTAAGCAGACACAAGACATTTCCCACAAAGACACTGCTTCTCGGTGTTTACGCCCTTCAGATACTTAGGGAGATGTCACATCACGTCTTGATCACTGCTGTACTGATTCAGCTCTTTTCATCTTGCCCTTGTAAATCAATCCTTCCAGCCCTCAGTCATTTGTTGGTTGTTCTTATATGAACTCCCTGCCATTTGACAATATCTGTCTGGTAAGAAGAAGTCCAGAAATGAGCACAACTTTCCATATACATTAACGTTGAAGCTCCGCCATCCCTCCGGGATTTTTGATCTTTCTGCTGTTCATTATTTCCAGAAGGCTGCGGAAGGCGGCTTTGCTCATGAAGTGGCTTCTTGACTGGGAGCTGAGATTTGCAAAAAAAACCCCAAACAAACAGGGGCTTTGCCCAGACTTTAAGACTACTCTTATACATTAAATGTGCCTGGACTGTCCTCTGCCCCTGGGGACAGCTGGCATTGAACAACCCACAGCTGCACTCTTAAAACCCCTCACCCTTCAAACAAGTTGTCCACAACTGCATGGTGATAATGGCAGGTGGCTGGTAACGATTCCTGATTCCTGGGAACATTGCAAAAAGGGCTAATTATCCTAGGTCATTAGTATGACCAGGACTGTTCTAACAACTGACCAGTTTAATAGTTGTGTCCCAGTACTGGAAACACTCAGGCACTCTCAACGTTACCGGTACCAGTGTGGTCCCAGTGACCTTGACTCTCCTACTTTCCATCCATGCAAAGAAGAATGAAGAATATTCCCAGCACATAATTCACTCACAGGAGAAGATGCAAAGCCTGGACTCTGAGACTCCAAAGAAGAGGCTGAAGGCAATAAGCAATTGAGCTCAAAGCCAGAGGGTCATTTTTTCTCTCTACAGACCCCATAGAACTCCTCACACAACTCCTTCTTCAGATTGTTTGCACCAATCTTTCTAGTATGTATCCAGTTTCTTTCACGCAGGAGGAACAGTCCGTGAGGGTTGAAACAAGATCTGAAGTTATGAGGTTTGTGTGTGGATCTGGACTTTGTTTTACAGTGATGAAGCCGAGCTGTCTGCCTGGCAGAAGAGGTGAGAATGAAGGCCTGATTTATGAAGCAAAGTCCTATCCTTGGCAGTGATGTGTTAGTGGTTGGACTCGATGACCTTAAGGGTCTTTTCCAACCTTGACAATCCTATGATCCTATGATCACCAGAAGATGAGCCCTACCCAGGGTCAATCCTCCTCATCAACGGGTTAAGTTAGAGAGTCCGTGGCTGACATAGATCCTGCTATGGTGCCTATGCATGCAGCAGACGGGTGCTAACGACCCAAAAGGCTCAGAAACAGAAAGCAACTTTTACCTCCGTTAGCAAGCCTGGTTTCACTGGGAGCCATATTCCGCTCTCCTCCTGGAGATGTGGTAAAGGACAATGAATTCATCAATCTGTCATTTAAGATTGTTCGCTTGACAGCTCCAAAATGCATCTTAAAAAAAAATCCAAACATTAAGGGCTTTAATAATTTAAGTTACTTTTAAATATGCCCTGCAATTCAAATCCTTGGAGTGGTTTAAACATTTGAAAGAAGTTCAATCTGGACAGTGATTTAAAGCCAAGATAGATGAGTTCAATTTGGCTGCGCACTGCAGACTGGCACAGGACCTGGAAGGCCATGGGCCTGACATCACTTTGCACTGAGAGTCTCCAGAGATGTCTATATGAAACAGTGATCAGGTGGATGGCCAAGTGTGGAGTGGGATGCAGAGACATTGCCAGGACAACTCCGGACTGGATGGAGAGATAGAAGGTGCTAGGATTACTATAGTTTCAGTTGCTGTCTGACATGAGATCTGTCTGTGGAGAGACACCTCTGATGACAGTGAGGATGGATCCGAATGACAGTGATCTCTAACTCTCAGTTTTGCCTCTTGTGAAAAATGACCTTGAGGTTTTGTAAACCAGAATGGTTTCAGTGGTTCAGAAACCCATGTCCTAGATATTTGATCATTCAAGTGGGACAAGCCGCACCATCAAAGTGCCAGTTTTCTCTCCATTAACTATAAAGAGACATGAATCAAATTCGTTTTGATGGAAACATCTGAGATATCTACACTGTAAACATCCAAATTGGTCAGATGAAGCTCATCCTCAGCACCGGAGAAAGTCAGTGTCACCACTGCTTTCTCTTCCACACCTTAATCTCCACAGAAATTGTCCCAGGTTCTGATCTCTGTTGGTTTCCACACGTTGCTGTTTATTCCTGCAAGTCTTACTTTTGATCAAAGGCCTACACAGACCCGGCACAATGACATATCAGATCTGTGGCTGTAGACAATACCAGGCTATAAATAATGGCAACAAGGTGATCACCCTAAAGAAAGCCAAAGAAGGAAGATCATGAATAACCTAATGTAGTCCCAATTCTCATGTCTTTTTCAAATGCTCTGAAAATTGTTTGCTTTTTTTTTTTTTGTGACCAAATCTATCAATATTCAAGAACTCAAAAATGTGGTTACACAGGTAATGAGTTTCCAAACTGAAATAGCGATTTGTTCTCTATGACCTGGGCTGAAGAACTGCCAACCCACAGACAGAGGTATGAGACCACGCTATGGTGAAGTGGAGGAAGAAGACACAAGAAATAAAGTCTGTACCTCTCCCGCTACAGATGCTTTTACACACTTCCAAAGTTTGCAAGTCATTTGCAAACAACAAAAAACATTTGTGAATGCTCATATAGAAATTTCATGTGGCAATTGATTCAAACAGGGATGTGCTTGTGTGTGTAGGGGAGTTGAGGTTAGAAGCAAAGAGTGTACCTGAGACCATCAAGTCCTGAAGGTCCCAGCACTTTCACTCCAAATGTCCCCACATATCACAAATTATGTTAAAGGACTCAAAAATAATTTTTTTCCCCATAGCCCACCTTGACTGAAGACTATAAATAGACAAACACTGGGTTGCAAATGAGGATCTCGGTCCTAGTCCACTGAAAGGAGTTAAGGATCCTCCGTTAGCTTTGTTGAGATCTGTGAAGAGCCCCAACGCAGGAGACCCGATGTCATAAGCTGCTACCTTGGGTAAACTTTCTCCCTGAGGCTTAAACATTATCTTGCCTAGCACATTCACGAGTTATCTTCCTAACCCCACTCCAGCTAACAAGAGGCTGCTCCATTACTGACTGGAGATTAAATTATAATCACATCCAATTCCTTTCCCCCCATTCCCAGCAGTTTCATTACTCTCCATAATCAGACACTGACTCACATTCTTCAGACACGGCAACCAATATCGCCTTCCATATTTCACAATAAAAATTGCATGTGAACCCATGTCACTGAGAATTAATTTTTGTAAGACAATGTTTATATTAACCATTCATTTATTGACTTCTGTTTGGTGGGTCAATTTTGAAATTTATGCTCCCTTGAGATCCACACATTGACCTCAGTTTCATCTCAGGTCAATATTCCCTTCTCAGGTCAATAAATCTTGAAACCGACCATAGCAGGAGTCAATAATATCTGCATATTCTTATATTATCGGAGGGTTGGTAACATACAATTGTGTGTCTGAGAGGTGAGGAAGCACAAGAGACACTCAGAACTATTGAATGAGGTATTAAAATGGAATTCTTGCTCAATAGCTCTCCTTCCCATCCATCTGTAGAGTTAGATATGCCAGCAGTAGAGAAAATCGTTGTTTACGTTATTTATTTGTATATAAACATGTGAGCATCTCATCACAGAGAGACACCCATGCTGAGAACAAATAAGAAATGGGAGATAGTAAGACCTGGACCTAAAAAGCTTCCAATGGGAATGGACAGGTGGGGCAGTTCAAAGAAACGGCATAAAAGGGAAGAGTGTAGAAATGACTACAAGAAAGACATTGAGGTGCTGGAGAGTGTCCGGGCACGGGCAATGAAGCTGGGGAAGGGGCTGGAGCACAAGTGCTGTGAGGAGCAGCTGAGGGAGCTGAGGTGTTCGGTCTGGAGAGAAGGAGGCTGAGGGGACACCTTCTCGCTCTCTGCAGCTCCCTGAGAGGGGGTTGGAGCGCGGTTGGGGTCAGTCTCTTCTCCCAAGTAACAGGCAAGAGGACAAGAGGAAACGGCCTCAAGTTGCACCAGGGGAGGTTTAGATTGGACATTAGGAAACATTTCTTTACTGAAAGAGCTGTCAGGCCCTGGAACAGGCTGCCCAGGGCAGTGGTGGAGTCACCGTCGCTGGAGGGATTGAAAAGCCGTGTAGATGTGACATTTAGGGAGATGGTTTAGTGGTGGCCTTGGCAGTGTTAGGTTAGTGGTTGGCCTTGAGGATCTTTAAGGTCTCTTCCAACCTAAACATTCTATGATTCTATATATCTCAAAAGTAATCAGAGGAGTCTCTAAATACCTCATCAAAGGAGAACTTTATGCTGGAACTGAAAAGAAAATGAAGAGATCGCTTTGAAGAAGTTTATGGGAGGTTTCTTCCAAGTCAGGGAAAACATCAATCTGTCTGCATGAAAATCTGCTAAGGGAGCAATAGCATCTCCACTCTTGGTTTGATCGGAGATGAGAACTGGTCTTCTGGCTGTGAATGAGAGATAAGAGGCAGGATGGAGACAGACTGCTGAGAACACAGACAGAAAAAACAAGTAGCTGATGCACTAAATGGATCCCAAATCTGCCAAAGCAGTGCTGCGCAGAAGCTAGCAAACTGTGCTCAAAGGCTCCAGGACCAAGCTGCCTTTCTAGAGCGAGTCACTCATTGACGCACGGTCACACAACAGTGTGGCCAACGTTTCGTCTGGTCTGTTGCCTCCTGCTGGGATTCTTGGGAGTCTGAAAGATCCATGTGCCCATGGATCTCCCCCTCCTTTCCAGCCTCCCCCTTTCTCTCCTCTTTGTGTGGAGTCTGTGCAGCCTTTCCCTCCATGGAGGCATTGTGGACTCTTTTACCCAGCTACATGTTTTCACATTTTTTTTTGTCAGGAAATGAATTATTTAACAGCTGTCTTTTTCTGTCAAATCTGATCAAAGGTGGCCTGGGAATTCAGAGCTTCCAGGAGCTGAGGACAGCCAACAGGCAGGCAAATACACACTAACAGCAGGTTCCTGCCTGTCTCTTACAAACTGGCAACTACTTCTGCTGGGACTGAAACTGCTCTCTCCTTCTGACCATGCCACGAACCCTCTTGAGTTAACCACATTAAGATGGTCTTTGTCCTGAAAACCCTAAAGTCCAGCTTTAATTACTGTTCTGCTTCCCAACCCTTCCTTTAAATCAAGGCTCTGCCTGGCAAGGTGTAGTTGGATTGGGATTGCCCTCTGAACTCCCCCAGCCTCTGGTGATGGTTGCATGGGCAGTACTCATCTGGCCTGTTATGAAGTTATCACGGCTAGGATTTTACAGACAATGAATAAGGAAAAAACGCTCTTAACCAAGGAAATCTTGACAGTACATAAAAATAAGAGAAAGAATATTTCTAACTAAAAAGAAATCCCAGAGAATTTTGAACCAGATTCCAAGTAAACCCTTACTGCTCTCCACAACTGCCTGAAAGAGGGTTGGAACAAGGTGGTGGTCGGTCTCTTCTCCTAAGTAACAAGCAACAGGACAAGAGGAAACAGCTTCAAGTTGTGCCAGGGGAGGTTTAGATTGGGTATCAGGAAACATTCCTTCATCAAAAGGGTTGTTACGCACTGGAACAGGCTGCCCAGGGAAGAGGTGGAGTCACCGTTCCTGGAGGGATTTAAAAGACGTGTAGATGCGGAGCTTAGGGACATGGTTTAGTGGTGAACTTGCCGGTGTTGGGTTAAAGTTGAGCCTGATGATCTTAAAGGTCTTTTCCAACCTAAACGATTCTATGATTCTATAAAATTACCCAGAGACCATCCTGCCTGACACGAGTTGGCTCTTGCCAGTGACACACCTAGTGTGTTTCCAGCATGCTGGGTCAGCTGGTGAGGGGGAGCCAGGAGAGTGGGGGTCCACGTGGCAGAGGGGTCAGAGGGATCTATGGAGCATGTCAGGACCAGCATCCAGGACCCTGCAAACCAGGGATAGGTCTGTAAACTCTGGTTTGGGAACCATGACACTCTGGGATCCCAGCGTGCTCTGCAAAGCTGAGGATGAAATTTCCATCAGAGTAAGTGGCCGCACAGAGAGGTCAAACACCACATCTGCGGTCCACTGAAGAACCAGGAACAGAACTTGGAAAGCTCCTTCAACAGCATCCTTTGATAAATTCTCCGTGTCCTGAAGGTGTCCATGGTACAGCAGTGCCCAAATGTTATAGCTAGACCTCACAAACCTTCAAGAAATGGACATCCCTTGGAGCCACAGTGCTGCATCCAGCCACACGTGCTTCCCCCCTTCCAACAAGATGCTCCAGGCTTTGTTTCACAGGCGCTCTCAGGGCTGAAGTTCTTTCTGCTTCACGGACCCTGGTCTGATCACTGCCTCCCCCGCCCCCGGTGCATCTGAGCTTTCCTCCCGAGGGCTCTGGTGGGATGCAGTCCCCCTGGGTGGGGAAGACAAGTGGGTTTCAACCAAGTGTAATTCTCCCTCCCACCTTCCCCGGCTGAGAAAGCACAGCTGTTACCTGTCGTCTTTTCCTCCACCGCTCCAGTGCAGGAGCCCGGATCCTGCCAACCACTAATCTTCCCTGCCTCGGGGCTTTCCTGACAGAGCAAATGATCTGCCAGACCCAGCTTAATGGAATTGTAATTGCCAATTAAAAGCTGTCCTGTTAATTGCAGCAGCTTGAAGGTTTGAGTGTGCATTCATGTGGGCACGTGGGTGCGTGAGCCGGTGTGAGTTTCTGAAGTCTCTGCTGCTGAAATGGATGGTCTGCCCGCAAGGAGATGAACTTGGGAATAACCAGTATCTTGTGAATTTTGCTGCTGTTGAAACACCGCCCAGAATGCCCCTCTGGCCTGCTCAAGGTAATGAACCAGCTAAAAGGCAAGAGAGAAGGACGAGCAACGTGAAAGGGGAGAATCTGGTGTCACCGATGGGCAAAGCACACAGGAGGAGCCATCCAAATTACCATCAGTCCAGAGGGTGAGCTTGATGGATGCTGGAGGAAAGCTATGAGAGAAAGCTTGCAGATTTACTAATGCAGCTAATGTCTTAACGAACACGGTCTGATAATCTATTGCACCTCTGCGCTGTGTTTGTCCAGACCTGATAGACTTGTACTGTCAATCTGAGAGACTTTTCAGCTTAGGTGAAAACACCTGAACAGAGGGAAGAAAACTGAATTTTTCCTTGCAAAAATGAGAGAGCAGAAACCATGCCTTTTTTTTTTTTTTTTTTTTTTTACAGGAACGAGGCACTTTTGAACTCCCTGCAGAATGACAGCTTGTCTCCATACTTCCCTTGGAGTCCCGTTTTCCTACTGCTACACATGCAGCTATTTATATCTGTGCAAAGCAGCCTTTTGGCTGTTTGATCGCGCAGGGCAACGCCCCTCACCCACTGTTCCCTGTGTGGGGGGAAAAAAAAAAAAAAAGATACATGGATGCAACAGACTTTGGGTAGGAACTTGGTCTGCATGAGCCAAACATTCAAACACTTGGGTTCTTTATCCAGATCTACCATAAACTCTTTCTTGACACTGGGCATATTACTTAAGCCCATGTTTGCACAGAGATTTGGGCCAAGCTTACTTAAGATCAGGTTTTGCAAAGAAATTTTATGCCAACCTAACCAGAGAAAAAACAGCCGACATGTTATACAAATGGCTAGAGGCTTGCGGTATCTTCCTTGAAGCTTTCCATATTCTCATCTATACTGTAGCCAAGAACATAAAGCCATCCAAGGTGGAAACCCATCCCCATGATGGGGATGTTGTGTCTCCCTTTTACAACCACGAGCAGAATCTCTCACTCTTCTCCGTGGGCCAGGACCAGGCCCCTGAGCATGGAGAGGGGATGGGTGGGTCTAAGAGTTTACTAAAAAGCCGTGGCTGTTTAAACCTCATTACTAGTAGAGGTATGGGTAGCTCAGCTACGCGTAGTCCTTATGAAGACAGTCAGCGTTTCACCAGCCTTTGCCTTGTCTGCTTTCCTACTCCCATAGGCTGTAAGCAAGGAGGTCTTCTTGGGTAAGGGTGGTTGAAGCACGTAGGTCCATTCCCATGGGGAAAGGCTTTTCATCTTGACCACCTGGACTCTTTCCGAATCCATCTCTGCTTTCCCATGGGGCAATCCTGAGTGCCTCCCCTCCACACTAGCCAGCCTGGGACGCTGCTGAGTGCACTTATCCTTCACTGCTGCCAGGAGCCTCCAGATCTATAGCAAGAGGAGATTAGCTCTTTGGCTAGGGTTGGGAGACATTCCTCTGCTTGCACATCTCTGGTCAAGCAGCATCTGAGGGGCTCATTTATCAGGGGAGCTGGAGAAATGTGGTGCTGTCAGGGGACAATTCATCGTTGCGTCATGTGTCTTCTCTTGCTCTGGGGTTTACATCTTCCCTTTCCATTTTGAACAGGGACAATCTCTACAGCAGAGAAATGGCTGCATCTCTGCCCTGCTTGGACTGTTCTGCCAAGGAACGGATGTTTCTGCCATTTCTCCAGTTTTGTCCTTTTTTGTTTTCAGTGGCATCTCACCCCATCCCAAGAGAAGGGGCTCCATGTCCACCCACCGAGGAGGACTGAAGTCCATCGTCAAGGTAGACGTTTTCTTTCCCTCTTAATATTCTTCTCCAAATTTTTTATTTATGTCTCATCTTTAGACATTGAGCTGAGCCGTGAAGTAGAGTCTCAGAGCTTCTTTATGCCTGATGACATCTCTGGAAGAAAATTGGAGACTTTCCTCCTGAATCTATATATTCTGGGCAAGAAGTCAAATGAAGCGCATGGGAGGATGAGAAGAGAACCTTGAGGATCTGGTCAGTTCAGTTCATCAGGAATGGAGGCTCCACCACCTCTCTGGACCCTTTTTTCTTTGCTTAACTACTCTCATGGGGCTTCAGGGTTGATTTTTTTTTTTTTTTTCCATTCATTTAGAATATCCCTTGCTGCAAGTTGAGAACCCAGGTGACATCTGGACAGGCTGGATCGATAGGCCGGGGCCAGTTGTATGAGGTTTAACAAGGCTAAGTGCAGAGTCCTGCACTTGGGCCAAAACAACCCCCGGCAACGCTACAGGTTGGGAGAGGAGCATCTGGAAAGCTGCTGGGCAGAAAAGGGCCTGGGGGTGTTGCTCGACAGCTGGCTGAAGATGAGCCAGCAGTGGGCCCAGGTGGCCAAAAAGCCCAATGGCATCCTGGCTTGTATCAGAAATAGTGTGGCCAGCATTACTAGCACTCAGAAAACATATAGACATGGAATTTCGGGACATCATCTAGTAGGCATGGTGGTGGTGTTGGGTTGACGGTTGGACTTGATGAGTTCAAAGGTTCCTTCCAACCTCAACGATTCTATGATTCTATGACATTATGGCCATTCCCTGAGAGCCAACAAAAAACACTGCAAAAAGAGGAGGAGGGAGATTTTTTTTCCCCTGGGATTGCTGTTATAACCTGCCTTTGCTTTGAGCAGTCTTCTCCAGTATCTCTCCATCCCTGGCTGGTAGATTCTGAGCCCCTGGGCCACTTTGTTGTGCTAACATCACTCCAAGATGCCAGTCAATGGAACAGCGAGCCTCTGTGTTTTGCTTTGGCAACTGCTGCTCTCTAGCCAAGCGTTCACCCCACAGGTATGGGACTCAAAAGAAGGCTGATGCACCGTTTAAATTGTACCCAGATAGCCTGGGACATTTTGGGCAGCATCACTGTGTTTTTTCCCCTGTTCCAAGTGGTTCACTTGGCTACACCTCTGCTGTATGGGATGTTCCAAGTTTAGCCTGGAGTTGTTTGCAGCTTTGACTTGTGCGTTCTAACGCAAAGAGAAAGACTACCATGAATCTCCAATCCTTCAGGTGAAGGAGTTAGGGTGATTACAGCCTTTAAACCGAGAAGGAAACCGGCCGACCAAGGTGGCCTGGGACACAGCTCAGTGCCTCCGTGTCCCAAGCAGGCATCTCACCAGCTTCTCTGCCACCTCCTGCAGTGTGGGCTGGAAAGCTTTTAACACTAAATCCCTGCCCCAATACCCCAGGGGTGCCTCAAGAGGTTGGAAAGACTCATTGACAATGTGGTAGGACCTATTTAATAATAATCTTTTCAAATCTGGAGGGCTGTTCTTCACATTTCCTTGAGATGATACTACATTGACTGACGGCTCCTTCTCACCCTGCTCACTTAAATCCTGAATCGGCATCATGTGCATTTAGCCAGTTTGATGTGTCTGTAAACGCTGGCAGTTTTGGGGATGAAGCTAAAGCGTCACCATGCAGCCTTCTGCAGTCCTGACAACCCTTCCAACGGCCCCCAAGTCAGTGGCCAAGTCATCCAAATCAGGAATCTACCTAAAAAACCCCACATTTTCAAAACAGAAATAAATCTTGAGTTCTCTCTTATTTGATTACCTGTCTTTGAGTCTGTAAGATCCATATTTTAATGTGTTTGTTCATAATTAGGTCAAATAGACAATTAGGTCTAGAATGTGACCTTATAAAAATAGGGGTTTTGGTTTGGTTTGGTTTTTTTAAATTACATATAAACACAATCTAGGAGCTTGTGCTTTAACAAAAGATAGATGTTCCTCACATATCAGATCATAGAGTTGTGGGACTTGCCAGGGGACACTGCGGATTTAGTTAATGGTTTCAAGAGGAGGCTGCACACACTTTTGGAAAAGAGATCTACTAAATGTTATTAAATAGACCAGTGACAACAGGCTCAGGAAATCCCCTGAGCTAAGAACAGCTGGAGCCTGGGAGACGGTTAGAAGAGGTAACACACCTCTTCTAATTAAGGAGCTTTGTCCTCTCCTTAATTTTCCCTTTGAAAGATCCTGCTTAGGGCCACCATTGGAAAGAGGGCTCTGGCCAGGATGAACCCCTTCTTCTGCTCTCATAAATCAAAGGTGTTGTAAGACCACAGATAAGGCTCAGGAGTGACCAGGCTGACTTTGGCCCTTTTGACGGTCACTTCATCTTGTAGAGCTATTTTTAACAAGGGTTCACAGCCCCTCAAATTCGGGTGTTGGAAATCTGAGTCAGCAATGCAGAAATACACTAATCTTGTTAAAGCGCTAAAGCACCAGCCCAAGGCATCAGAGGGGATTCGTTTCCCTTTTGTGTAAGCTCCATGCAAGACCTCCTCTGCCTAATTCTCCTTCGCCTGTAAGCTCTTTGGTGGGTGACTGTATCAACGAGGCTATAGAAAGTGTTTGCTATATGGTGGTTTGGAGAGTTTTAACAGGGCTCATCATCCCCTCTCTGTGCACAGGGACATCCTTGGGCTCAAAGGACCTTCCACAGGGAAAGCAACTGGGCTCTGGTCTCAGGTGGAGTGCTCAGACACTGCTGTCTCTATGCTGGTGGTGGGCCCTAAGTTCACAACGTTCTCCTCTGCAGACAACCTACGTCAGCCACAATCCCCTGCCTGCCCCAGAAATGGATCCTGGTGCTTTCCCTCTTTTCTCCTCTCCCACATCAGCATCCTGCATCCTTGCAAGCAAAATGCTGTCACCGTTTCCTCAGTGGCATGAGAGAAGATCTCATGGGATGACTTAAGACAGTGATTAATGAGTTTCTTCATCTTCTTAGGGGAGGTTCACGACCATGGAGGAGGCAGGTGGGTGGAAAGGGAATATTACTATTGACACCCTCGGCCCTCAAGTCTCTCCTGGGTGCTGGGGAAGGCAAAGGGGCGATTTGGGGTGGGGAATATTTGTACAGAACTGAGCACTGGGGAAACCTTAGTCCTGGCCAGGCTCTTCAGCTCAATTGCAAAACAAATGAAGAAATAAGTGTAATGAGCAAGACTGCTACCTACCAGCTGTGAACGGTGAGTCCAGAGGTGTGGAGACACCACACCGATGGCATGGGTTGGGTACAGCCGTACGAGCCAAAATAAACCTGCAGGGCTAGTTTCACTCCAGACAGGAGACAGCGATGCACATACGGTGCTGTCCCAATCTCATAAAACCTTCTGGACTGAAACAGCAGCTGCATAGCCCTTGTGATCTCTCTAGAGCATCCCACAGGGATCATCTTAGCCTTAAAAAAAAAATCCTTCTCCCAGGCATTACATACCCCAGAATCCCAGACACATCCCTCCTGCTTGTCGACACTTAACTGAAGTACCTGACTTCAAAGTATTTTTGCCCTCATCTAATTCTGCATCCAACGGAGAGGGTCAGGCAGAGAGCCAGCACAGTCTGCCGCTTCCCTGGTTATAGGGTGTGCTCTCAGCTCCTTTGGATGGGCTGGACCTGCTACCTGACAGTCCCTCTCCTCACAAAAGCGTGTCCCAGTTCTCCTCCAGGTTTGTAGGAGAGATATCTGGAGGGCACGGAGCTTGTTCAAACAAGATACAAGCTTGGATGCAAACATCATTGCCACCCCAGAGGAGTGCAGCGAACCTGACCTGCTCTCTCTCTCTGGCTCAGGTCTGTGTCAGCTTTTTCTTTGTTGTTCCTTTAAGCAGCTTTTCAAATTGATGCTATTGAGGGGGGAAAAAAAAAAAAGAAAAAAAAAGTCTTTAAAAAAACCAGAAAAAGCTTGCAAGGTGTGATGGGAGCTGGCCCAAAGCAGGCTGGACTCTTTGCTGTGGGCTGCCACAGGGTGTCAGCTCAGGGATGAGGCCCCATGGCACGGAGCTTCGCGCTCATAGAGAGCACTCTGTCCCGTATATCCAGCCCTGCCTCGTGTCCTCCGTCCCTGGCGTGCGTCTCCTGGGGTCCCCCCTCTCCCGGGATCCCACAGACCTGTACCACCACGCATGAACAGCCTTCACAGTCCTATGCAAGCTGGCAGGAGCCTCCGCTCACACACACACACAAACACACGTGCACCGACTCATCCATGCTCAAGCGGGTACGTGAAAACAGAAATTGCTCCTCCAGCATGCGCAGGACAGGCAGAGATCACACAGGTCCCCCCCCCCCCCCCCCCAGATATACACATAGACACCCCGATGTCAAATAAACTGTTTCTACCCTCTGCACCCACACATTCTGCAGCACCCACCCTGTGCTCTGCTGCTCCAGCCCCACATGTGTGTGCAAACCTGCCCGCGGGGGTACAGACCCCCACACACACACTCCCTCCACCCTGTGCCACACACCCCCAGCTCTACCAATGCTCCCCGTGAAGCCAACCTCATGGGAAGCCTCCTTGCCCTAAGACCTGCTCCTGAGGGGGACCAAAGGGGTGCGAATCCCACCCCACAGCCCGCTCTCGGCTTACCCACCACCACCCCAACCTTACGAAGAAGCTTCCCCAGCCCTTCCAACCCACACAAATGTCTTCGTTTGTCCTCTTCCGTCGCAGCCACTAGACGGCAGGTCAGGCTCGCGGAAATGCTCTTTCCAACCAGGCAGTCGATGGGCTCATTTGTTCCAGCTCCCCCAAGTCAATGGGGCTGACACTCGGCAGTCAACGCTCTGATTAAGATGCCACAGTTGAGTTAAAGCATGCATTAAGATTTGATGAGTAATTGATCAGCACATCAACAGGGACGAGGGTCTGGAGAGAGAAGCCGAGGCTGCGGACGCCTGGGTAAAAGCTCCAGTTGCACACACGGGCTCCGTCTTTAAATAAAACTTATTAGGGAGTTTGAATCTTAAAGGGATAATGTCAGGTTTATATGAGGTGGGACTGCTACGGAGCTGCTGAGTGCAATAAACAGCCTTGACATAATAAAAATGGTGATTTAAAATTCTGGCTCCTTTGTATCCTTCGAGGGGCACATCCAGATGGAGCGGGAGAGAGGGGGCTGGGCTCGAGCTTGGCCGGATCGCCTTTATACCAATGGGAAAGTGCTGACATTGATGGATTCGTTCCTGATTTTACACCAGCGTAGCTGGGTGTCTCTCGTCGGGCCGGGAGGTATAAATAGGCATGTGTGTGTCTGATGCAGATATTCAGGGCTCCAGTCTCTCTCTTGCATTTTTAAATTGTGCGATATTTTGTGGCTGGGGAAAAATGAATGAGAAGTGACTGTAAAACGGTACCACCTCGCTCTACAATTCAATCAAAGCCACACTTGTGCATAAGCGTTCGTAGTAACAGGGACTTCACTGCCAGCCCGACAGAAAAAGGGTTGCCTTTAAACTCTCTGCTGTCACAGGAAGATAATGTAATTAGATATAATATACCTATAATAAGAATACACAATTCTTGCAGAGAAAGCCTGATTTTAATCTTACACACATGTCCATACACTCTATAATAAACATGCACGTGAAAATGTACAGTAAGTCCTGTGCATCGTAGGTGAAGGACTATCTGTTACAAATCTGTGTCTCTTCCTTGTTCTTAAGGAAGAAAGATAGAAAAAGACCTGATCCACACCCTGCACAGAAATAATAATATTGTGAGCTGCCGTAAGAATAAATTCACACTTCCCCACCCCCGAAAAAAAGCCCAAAGTCATTCTATGTTCTGGCATTTGGCTGTAGCCAGCCCTTTCCAAAGGATTTTCTGTTTGTTTCTGTCAACACTCAAATAATATCTTGATTTGGTGCTTGGGACTCACTTCTTTGAACCCACCGAGCTCTTCTCCCACCCACGGTTGCGGGCACGCTTATGTGGCCACATAAGCATCACCCTCCTGGGAAGGGACTTTGGGTTTGTTCAGGCAAGGAGGTAAATAATGAGAGTGTAAATCGATTCTTGAGTATCGAGGTAGGGTCTGGCTCTTCTTTTCTATTGCCTCAGCTGTTTCGGCTTCAGAGGACTCACTCCAGCAAGGAGGGTAACAGCACAGAGCGAGACACGCATCCTGCGTCGTCTTCTGCTCCTCTCTTTAAGCTCCATCTCATCATTTAGGTGTCAGGATCTGGGGAGCAGACGTTATTTTCTTACCAAGGGTTAGCTCAGCTCTTACCAAGCGCTGGGCTATTTTCTGACCATGGCTCCGACAGCCTCATTCAGCACAAGAAGTGCTCCCAGCACGCATCTGCAAAACGCCTGGCATATAAATAGTTTTAGGCAAAAAAACACTAACGACCCTTCTGAAGAAATTTTAAAGGCTTGATTTCCTTTTTGCAAAGCAAAAGAACTTCTAACCAGCTGGCACATGTAGTCCTTTTTCTTGCACCCACTAGTTTCGGTGTCTGAGAGCCCCAAGGCAGTGGCTGCAGTGTCCAATTGCACCAACAGAGATGCCGGAGGAGCAGGGACACATTTATACCACATCAACCCATTTGCTGATCGTTAATCACATTTCCATGCAGGCTACTCTTCTATCCATAAGTGCACAGGAGAAAAAAAAAAAATAATGTCTTAAAAAAATATATGCTGTTAAGAGAAGACAGGGGAAAACCTGGAATTATTTTTGGAGCACTTGTCTAAGTGTGCAGCACAATATCTTGCTGGAAAATGACATTTTATTCTGCTTGAAAATCCTGACATCTGGAAATGGGTTTGCATTCTGAAGCCAAAAATACATATAAGAATTTGAAATTTATCCTCAGAACAAAATCAACCTGGAAATATTTTGTTCTGATGTTACACTGGTTTAGTTCAGTCAAATAAAAATGTTCCATCTCACTAGCAATGAAACATGGCAGAAATCTCAACTTTATAATCCAATATATTGTTAAATCCAAGGTTTAATGATAAACACTTGAAGAAACCAGGATGCCTCGGCAGAGCTGAAGCAGTATGTTTTCCCCTGGCATTACAAAATATTTTGTTGCTTTGAAAGCGAAGCGAGGAGGTTGAAACAACTCATTTCAATATTTTTAATATAAAAAACATCATCACAATCAGCCTGATCCCAAGACGATTTCTGACAAGAATATGTTTTCCGGTAGAAAATTCCACTATCAAAAAGTGTTGACCAGCATTTTGTCGCATTATCGCAAAGGCACAGCTTCAAATAATACTGAGATGGGTATAAGCTGCATCTCTACGGACTGTTAGATTTTCCCAGGTTTTCGCTTTGCGGGGGGGAAGGTACCTGTGACAAATTCGGGGCAGCGGAGAGATGAGAGTCGGTCAAGAGCCTGGGCTCTGACTGAGGACTAGCAGCATCACGAAAGACTGTCCTAAAATAAAAGAGGAGCTACCAAAGCTAAAATTGAGGAGAAAAACTACTTTGCAGCAAGGAGAGGGTGAGAGACCGAGTCATGGCTGCTCTCCAGGGACATGAAGGTCAAGCACGGCCAAGCCAAAACCACGGCTGAGCCAAAACCCGCGGGCTGGCACAGAGGGTGAAGCTCCCGGCTCGGGCTGGCTGCAGAGATGCCCTGGATGCTCCCAAACCAGCCTCAGTTTCCCTCCAACTCTTTATTTTATTGATGCAATGTGTGCTCAAGTGCAAAGTTTGCCTGTGTCCAAATTAGAGGTTGGAAAAGCATGAGCAGGAGAGAAACCGCAGCCGTTGTGCTGCAAAGAAGCTCTGCCGAGGACAGGGCAGTTATCTGCTTTTTGAAGGGAGCCCAAAAGAACGACCCAAAAAAATGGCAAGCGTGGGTGTATCCAGCAAGTCAGTCTGCTAAGAACTGTTACAGCCCCTGATCTGATGAGCTCACCCAATTGACCAGGAAAAACAGACATTAGGTAAAAAGTGAACTAATGGGCTGCAGTCCTAATATTTGCCGTCGCATCTTGCGAACTGTTTTTCTGCTAGCTGTGACGGTAGCTAGAAACAGAGGCAGGAGGTCAGTGAAAGAAAAGCAAAAGCTCAGGATTCCAGAAGCTGGAGCGTTCTTGGGGCAGGGAGGAAAAAAAAGGAAAAAAAAAATATATAT
>KL287627.1:0-15758 GCA_000699545.1 Podiceps cristatus | reverse complement strand
CAGCAGGAACCTCATGCAATTCAGCAAGGATGAATGCCAAGTCCAGCCCCTGGGACAGATTCACCCCCTGCGCTGGCAGGGACTTCCCATTGGATGGATGGATGGATGGATGGATGGACGGACGGACAGTGAGCCGATCTGCTAAAATGGACCTAGTGGTTGGGCAGTAGGTGGAGCATGGAAGACAACAAAGGGATATAACCAAATAAAGAGGAAAAGCATAATGAAAAATTCATGTAATCCTACTGAAATGTAACGTACATCCAGAAAGTGAGAAAATGTACTCAAGTATCTGTGTCCATGGTTTTACAAGAAATCAACGTGCTGCAATCCTGCATGAATAATAGAACATTTCTCTGTATACAGTTTATAAAAGATACAACAGTTCATTCAGTACTTGCTCAGTTTAGGCTGAATAATCCCTACAACTTTGTTCTGCTGGAATTTTTTTCTTTCCTGGTAAAAACAGCTGATATATGCCACTGTCTACATCAACTTCATGAGCTCTCATGGAGGAAACATGTACTTGGCTGTGACATTGTACTAAGTTGATTCTCTCCTGATCTCTGAACTCTCGTCCAATTCTATTATTTACTTTTTCTCAGTCTTTAAGTTTTGAATTCTAATCTTGTTTTGTCACTGACTTGCAATATAAATTTAGCCAACATATACATGCTCACATATTCTTAACTAGCATTCAGTTTGGGGAGTTCATATGTGTATGTTAAATGCAAATAATCTGAGACAATCAAAACTAGTGGCTCTATTTTAAAATTTTGGCTTCAACCACAATTTAAAGCCTAACTTTCAATTGCAACTTCTACAAAACAAACAATTACAGTTGCATGCAAACATATATATATGAAAAATGTTTGACAGAAGCATAAATACTCTGAATGCCTCTTTTTTTTCCTGTTACCATGTTACACAGCTAAAATTACTGTGTAAATAAACACTTTGGTTTTTACTAAATTGCAGCTACCCAGATTCCAAATACACATTCTCCACAGCCATACATTTATTAATCTATCAAGCGTTTGGGTTCTACATCCTTTAAACAAAGAGGGGAGAAAAGGAGAGGGGGGAGAGAAAGACTACACAATATAGAGAAGTTTTGGACTTTTCCGTTTGCAGTACACGAAATTCCATTTTCTATCACATACACAGTTTCATATTCACTCAAGAAAAGTAGTACACAGATGTATCTTTAAAATTAAAAATTCAGAATGATTAAAAACTAAAGATTTTTAGTTAGATACTACAAACTAAGAAATGTAGTCTTACCACAGGCATGTTCTTATTTCTTTTTGTTACGCAGCACTCTGGAAGTTTATGAGGTACAGAAAGTCTACTACTCTTAGCACAGGTGATTTTATTTTAAAAACTTTTAAAATCAAATTAGCATTTCTGATCCAAGTGCTACAAGCTATTGTTGAATCGGGAAATCAAATTTTACATTATGTATGTGACAGTCAAATAAAAAATTATTTTCGAGCCACACTGGGTTAAAGACACACTGAAAAAACTTGATTTTTAAACTAACTTAAATTTAAAAACTGTATAGTATGCATTTGTTTCAGGTAATTGTGCAAGGACTGAATAATATCACTAAGAATAGAGAATGCTGTTCACAAGCCAGACTTCATCAGTGGTGCAGCTATTAAATATGCGGAATATCCGTAACTGCACAGAAGGCACACTCTCCTATCAGTAAAAAAACAGATGTATTATTTTCAACCTTAGATGCCTAAAACAATACAGATTTTATAGCAACCATGATTATGTCACAAAAGAAAACATCAGCTATTCTGCAAGCCCACCATGCAATAAATTACTGGCCTCTCTCTGACCATTTCCCCCTTCACTCAGTAGGCTCCTGCTCTTTATCTTAGAAATTTGAACTGGTTAGTCAAACTAGTTAGAATTACTGGAATTATTCTTATCTGTCAAGTAGTTTTGTTTCTATTACAGAATAAACAGAAGCTCTGAGGAAGGACTAGAAAGCTTTAAAGGTTGTCTATTCCAGTGACATAATCTGAATTAATAAAATAGGTAAGAAGGTAACCACGTTATCATAAAGATCAGAAGAGACTTTCTCAATTTTAGAATGTTAAAAGGGAAGACAAATGAGACTGCTGTTACAGAAAAATCATTTCATGGATGCAGCCCTCAAAATTCTCAATCTGCTCTGGTAAATATATGCTCAACAAAGCAAGATAGAATATTTCTCACTCTCTCCCTAAACCCGAAGCAGATCTAGATCTGATTTCGTATCAATTTAGATCAATGGTAGTGCTGTGATAGTAAATATACAGTTATGTTACATAATTAAGATTCTGATTTTATGGTGTGTAGAAAAATTCATGCCTATGTCTTTATGTTATAAAATTAATTTATTTTAAAAATAATAATTAATAAATGGAGCTAGAGGCTAGTCAACAGAAGGAAACTAGAAGGCAACAACTGTGCAAAAGCAATGAATTGGCCATCCAGCTTATTCCTGTTCTCTTGCATGAAAAAATACTATTAATCAGAAACGAATTTCATTAAAATGGAATTTATTATTCTAATAAGAGAACACATAAACCTTCTGTACTCCTAGGTCTAAGTGGTCAATGATGATCAGAACTTTTTTTTTTTTTTTTTTCCCCAAAATAAGTTCTTTTAGTGGTCTCCAAGCATTTTGGTCTTCAGGTTTCATATCTTGACCTATCCTTATGTGGGGTAGAGAATTGCTTTTCTATTTTTATGACATCTCCGTTTCATGTAGGCCTATGTTTCAAGAAGCAGGAAAACACAGTAATAGCACAGATTCTCAGAAGGGCCAAGCCTTCAGTTTGGTTAATCAAAACACAATGATCAGAGCTGACTGTGATTGAAGCACAGTTTCCACACAAACTAAGGAAATAACTACCATTACAAAAGGAACTATTAACCAACTACTAAGGCTGCTAAACCAAAGGGAAAAATTTTCATGCTCAAATGCTTGAGGCCTCTCAACAAAGATACTCATTTTGTCCCCCACACAGTCTTACTTTAAACATGTTTTATGTGGTTGCATGGCTGCAACTCCACTGTTCGTGCACACACCAACTGACTAATGAATAAAGAAGCTTCTTGTCTGTTGCTTGCGATGTTCTGGAAATCCTTATTTTATTTTGCTTCAAAAAGTAAGCTAGAGCAACATGCTCAACTAACCACAGATGACTAATATAGACCAAAAAAATAAACTACAATCAAACTCAAAAGCAAGATATAATTATACTTGAACAAGCATGAATCAGCCCTTAAACTGCACAATTCAAAGTGGAACTGGCATAAAAATCCATTTTTAAAACAGCTAACCTGTAAATCATGTGTATCACGTTGTCATAACTGAGTGATGCATGATGCTAACAATCACTTCATTTTGCTCATCGAGTGCATGCTATATTAAATGGAACAGCACCATTGATTTACTTTTTTTTTTTTTTTAAAAAAAAAAAAAGGAAAAAAAAAAAATCACAACCCCAGCCATATCCCCTTTCCAGAATAAATACAACAGCTTCTCTAAAGTAAGCCAGGCTTTTAAAATCTTTATTCCATAAAACTGAAAAATTCTTCGCAATGAACTCATTTAGTGATATTCCAGATAATTTATTACATAACAACATTTCAATAATTATTAATATTGTATAACAAAGTCCCTTTGCATAGCTAAACACGACCAGTCCTAGAAGAAGTAACACCTATGGAAAGATATCATCTATGGAAAAAACCCTTGCAATTAAAGACACAGTGCTTGCAAAGATGTGTGTTACTTTAGAGCATTTTGGTGTAATATGAGTAACATCTGCACTTCTTGTGGTAAGACCAGAAACCACTCTTTTGGCATATGAATCAAACTGCTGTCCCTTTAGCTAATGAAACTGCATCAACCCTATTTCTTTAGTGCAAGCCTGGATTTAAACCCACAAGAACCTGAAAAGCTATTTTATGAAGGCAAAAAAAGTAATAGTACATAAAGGGTGAACACAAAGCATTCTACACTGAGTCCCATGGAAGAGATGTAAACAGAAAATATCAGCAACTTTGGATATAACCTGCATTAGTTAAAGCATCTAGACTTGTACCAAAAAGACCAATACAAGGGATCCAAGTTTAAATTGATTCATCTGTGTAAAACACTCAAATAGATCATACCAATGAGCTACCATTGTTAAAATCCATGTGCTTTCATTGTAGCCACAGAGTGATGTGGCACAGCTCCAAAACCTGCCCATGATTGCCCATAGAGAAATTTGATCTCTGCTAATCCTTATTAAAATATCTATACAGGATTCCATTATTTTGGTTTTCTTCCGGGAGAGGGGCTGAGCTGCATTCAAAGACTATTTAATTCAAGGCAACACTCCATGAAACTCAGTTCTGTTCAAATCTGCAATTTGCCAAAACTACTAACTATGGAAAACAGTAATTCAAGAAAGGAAAATAAATTGTATTTATAGGCACAGAACTATAATTCGACAAATCAAGTTAGTCCATCTATAAAATAAAATTATGCTTAGACTTTTTGCATCTCTATCTAGAATTACATGAATCCAGAACTGGTAGCTTTAAGAGAATTAAATAAGACTCTCACAATTTATTATCATTTTAGATTCACATCACTTTAAAAAGTTGAAAATATAGAAGTCATATAGTTCTGTGACTCCACTCCTCCCTGAAATTCATATCTAAATTTCTTTCCAAACTATGCATTTCTTTTTTTGGTTTCAACTTCTAAGCCTAGATTCTCCTTCACCTTTTTTTTGGAAAAAAATATTCATTTACCTTTTGTTGCACATAGAAATTAAAGTTCTTCTGCCCTCATGAAAGAAGGAACCGCACCTAATTATTTTTCAAGAACTATTCTTTTAACTAAAAAAAAACCCCAACATATTATTGAAGAAGCCTTTTTTCCTTTTTCTAGAAGCTAGAGAGCTTGATTTTGTAAGCGTAAGAATACAAATGGTGAGCAGAATGGAGCAATATTAGCATCTTGAACCAAGTAGCATCACTCTGGTCACTTTTAAGCATATTTCTTTATATGAAACAAGCAAAAGATTTATTACCCAAAATGAAATATGATATATATATAATATTAAGGAGGCATATATATATATAAGGAGGCATATATTATACCTCCTTAGATAGGTTACTACAGAAGAAACAGGCGATCAGACAGAAACAGAGAAACATGCGAGGACCAACAGCCAGACATTGAAAAACTATTTTTTTTATATGCATAATCATCCCCTTTTTCATCTATAAATCTTCTTTTGCTTTTAACTCCTTCACTCTCCTCGTATGTCACTTAATAAATATTCGGGCTAAGGTCCATTTATGTCATTGAGCAGCAAACAAGATTGGGGATCTATCTAGGTATAGAATCACCTAAGCAACTTCCCATCCCCTACCTTGCAACAAGCCTGTAAATTTTCAGATGATGTAAAAAAATGCACAAGTTAGAAGAGTTTCACGCAGAGCTTACAAAAGAAGCATAGATTCAGACAGCTTTATGCTTAGAGAGTATCTTTAAAAAGCAAATTAAGCAAGATCACAATTAAATACCAAATCCTGAGAGCATGTGCGCAAACCTGGCATTATGGTCCCTGCACACACCAAGAATAAGAACTCACCCTTCACCCACTGCTGTATTCCAGAATAACAGACATTCAGCTTTTCTTTTGTCCCTTGTCGGGTCCCTTCTGTTTTTCTGTCTCCCACCTTCAGAAAAGCAAAGCACTTCATAGAAGAAGCCTTGAAGCAGAATTACACCCGAGTTTTCAAGGTTATAATCTGTTCACCAGGCTAATGTCCTCACCAACAAAAAAGAGCATTGAGAAGTTTAACAGCACCTGAAGCACCGTTTAACACTTTATATAAAAGATGGTACTGCTATAACGGCTCTAGCCACTACCTGGGCACTTCTCCCAAGCAGCATCCCCTTAAACCCAGAGAGGCATAACAGGACATTTACTCTGTACTGAACCATAAAAAGTAGTTCCCAGTTGAATTAACATCATATGCAGAAATATCTGTATTTTCTTTAATATACTGCTATCTAAATAAGTTTGACCTGACTTGACCCAGTTAAACTTCTGACATCTAACGAGAACTTAAGGTAGCACAGCTGAGATCATAAAACAAGCATATGCAATTGTTGGAGGATAATCACACAGAAACTAAATCACTTCACAAGTCAGTTTTGGGCACATTTCTACATTTTTGAATGCAAAACTCATTCAGAAAATAGTTCTAAAGTACTGGTAGACTCAAGAAAAACATTCACAGCATAGGCTTCCAAAAATTCTGCTTCTATTCACTTATGTGCAGATGCATGTAATATTAGCAACTAATGTTATGAAATTAATTTATCATTATAAATAAATTGTTCTACAATTAGCACTAGAAATCTTCTTCATTCCTTTCCTTCCAAATAATACTTTTTTGCTTATTTATGCCATTATTAGAAGCCATAGAAATAAGCAAGAAGACCAGATTTTCCAGGCAATGACAGGTTAACAACAAAAGGTTAACTGAACTGCTAACTCACAACAGATGTGCAACATCTGACTTTAAATCTAATATAGATATTTTGGACTATTCATTTATAAAAGTTTGACCAACTACCGTCTGGATATGCAATATAACACACACATGCACATGCTCAGCATATTTCACCCTATTTCCGTTACATCACTGCTTCTGCTCAACAAGGAGCAACCAACCAACCATCATGCTACATCCCTAAAGTCATCAGGGACAGACCTGAGTAAACCAAGGAAAGGCACATGCTCTACAGAACAACTTCTGCAAACATCTCATTCTCCCCCAAATCCAAACGGCTTCAACTCATCCCTTTCTACCCTGGTAGCTCTCTTTATCATATAGCAAAGAGAGATATGCATCATTCGCATGCTACCTCTACATGACTATTAATTTTCACAGACTCCTCCTTGAATATTCTCACCTACCATCAACCCCACGATGATTCTCACACCTGATGCTTTCTATTGTTTCCTCCCTATTTCCCAGCTCTCTATTTTTATGGTAGTACATTTTGGAAATCATGGATGCTCCTACTTTTTCCCCATCACAATCTGTCATTAACTACCAAAAAATAATCTCCATTATTGCAGGTCCAAGAAATCTTTTAAATGAGAAAGAACCATGCTTTTAAATCAAAATTGCAAGTGTTGCAACAGAGAGAACATTTGTTTCTTTTAAAAATCCTGGTTTATTTGCTATAGCAGAAACAAATGGCACATAACAGAGATATGAATAAAAGTCATGGAAACAAGACTTGGAGAAAATGCTAATTTCACTAACCTTAACAGTTGTAGCTGGGAGAGGTTCAGTGCTCTGTCTTTTCTTTTTAAAGCAGTTACATTCAAAATAGGGGTCAAAACTTTCCCAATTTAATTAATGCAAAAACTTTACTCATCAATGGACTTATCCAGTTTTTCTGATTTACCATCTCATTTCTGTGTCTTGCAGAAAAGCCTTGGTAATTTTATACTTATTAATTACAATGGGTAGAGATCTCAAGTGATTCACAACAACTCAATTTCTTTGAATAAAGGTACTCTGGAGATACCATATTTCTCAGTTCTAATTACAGCTTGGAAATATATTGCAAAGGAAGTATTTGTACTGAAACTAAGCACTTTGGGAGAACAGCAGGCTATTATAAGCAGGACTGGAATCACAAATCAAACCTGTCTCAGGATGGAGTGATTACATGATTATAGGAGAGCTCTTAAAAGGAGAAAAGAATCATTACCACATGGTCCGAGACATCTTGGCCCAACATCTTGCATACCATGCCACAGTGTTTAATATTAAAGGAAACAGAGATCGTTACAGTTCAAATGTAGCCTCGGCCTAAATCAAAACCAATTTTCTAAACCTTTCAGCTTTATATTAACAGTACTGTTCCTATGCTTAAAAGACTTATCTTTCTTATCAGTGAGCAAAATCCAACCAAATGCAATTTCATCCAAAAGGCAGAGATAAATAGCAGCAGACTGCAGCATCAGGCCTCAAGAAAGAAAACAGAAACAAAGTTTTTAGTCCTTCATAGATCTTTGTTGGTTTATGGTTCTTCATGACACTAATCAAATATTTAAAGGGATACCATGTCCAGTACTCCTTTCCTTTATGAAAAAAGAAAAATGAACTATATTTAGTTCTCTTTGTAATTAACTTGCTGCTCAGTATCCTACTTGCTGTAAGATAAAGCAAGGTTTGTAAATAGTCCTTTGCTTGTACATATATGCTGGTTATTCCAGTTGGACAGTCACTTTCTGGTTTTAATTTTCTCTGGCTTTTTTTACTGTGTTTTCAGTTGTGCTTCATTAGATATTAAAGGTAAGATTATAATGAAGCAATTTTAATATAACAGAGAGATTAACAAAAATAGCAGATAACCTTATGCTGGAGGAAGATGTGTCTAAGTATGTCAAAGTCACTTCTTGTAAAAAACTGCTGTGCTGTTGGAGACCAGTCTTCCTAGAAGCCAAGCTGCCCTCTTCTCTCCAATGTTCCACTGCCTCGTAAATCCAGGGGGAACAACCTGGCTCAGATGGAACACATACATTGACATATGGGTATTCTCCCAGGAATACCACCACATTTCATTGATTCTTCTACATTATGCAGAGCCAGGAAGCCCAAATTTTAGTCCAACATTTTGTTTCCCCAGAGGTGCTTCTGTTTTTTTCTGCAAAGAAACCCACTTTCATAACAGAGCAAAGCTGCTTTCTGTTCAGGGCTGGCATTTCCATTCATGCCCTACCTCACCCACCTATTTCTACTGATGACAAATTTTGTATTGCCCATGTAAAGACGTTTAAAGCACAAATAAGGCATAAGTTAAAGTCAACAAAGAAAAACTTGGTGAACCTGGGACCTCTCAGCAAGGGATACTCATGGAATATATACCCTTATTGACATATTTGTTTCTGTCCCTTTCAGCAAAGTTTCATTTCTTTAACAAACTCACAATGCAACAGTAGGCAGACTGCATGCTAAGAAATAAAGAGTTTACCATTCTAAATAGGTAACTGAAAAAGCCTCCAAAAAAACCCACCTGAGATTTTCCATATATTTCTATATTGAGTTAGCCCTAGTTTTTAAAAAGAGGGGATCTAAACACGTATTTTACTGCTTGTATTTGCCTTCTCTTTCATTTAAGGACCTCAGGAAGCTGAGTGTATAGAAGGAAGGAATGGGTACTTCATTTCAACTGGCAGCCTTTAAGGATAATCCTATTTAATTTTATAATCCTCCTTCTGCAATGTCTCATTTTAGTCTGTATGTATCAAATGGACCGTGAATATTACTAACAATCGTTTTTCTTTCCCATTTTCTGAAAAATTGTTGGTGATCTCTGTTTTCTAATGCTTATCCTCAGCACAAAAGAAGCTGTAATTATCTCCAGGATTTTTTGGAAAAGCATCTGGTGGGGAAGTTACTCAACACCAATATGTAACTGCAACATCACTGAAGTAAGGATGCAGGGGTAGTATTTTTGGTTGACAAAAGCCTTGGTATTTAACCCATTTTAGGCTTGTAAATTGGTACCATATGGTCCAGGATGCATAATGGGGTAGTCACTCTCCAGCCTTCTTGAAGCAAGGAGTCTACTGAGAAGTCTCAGAGCCTTACACCAGGAGCTCACAACCTGTAATAGCACAGCTTCCCGGGGAAATTTATGAAGCCCATGAGTTGTTCCTGACCACGTGCTCCAAGAGCCCCACAAAAGCAGGGGTCCTCACAAAAGCAAGGATTTACCTTGCATGTGCACTGCACAGCTAATGGCAGGCTAACTATTCACACCCGATGCAAACAATCTATGTATGCATTCCCCAACACTCGGACCCTATGCCAGGAAAGGAGTTGCAGCAGATTAAGTATTCCACTGAAACTGAACAACCAAAAGTTAGAAGTTCAGTACAATTCTCCAAAACTGTCCAAGCTGTCCAAAAATTCAAGGATACTTGCCATGTCAGACACTACTCTTATTGCAGGAATGACTAAAAAGTGTAACTAAGAACTATATTTATTGGGAGTTTTCCCATATAAAAATGTTGAAACACTGTGGTTAAAATCCTTCTCTAGGAGGAAAGATGTCGAAACAAGGATTCAGCCTGAGAAAAGGCTATCCTCAAAAGTAACTGTGTGCAGAGTTTTAGGAATATAGGAAATTTTTTTTTGTTTATTTATTTTAGTTTATTACTATTGGTCTATTACAATTTCATTCTGCTTGTTCTGAGATAACCTGTAAAGTCAGACTATCCTCAATGGATACGTACAAAATTAAAAAATACAGTTTTGTAGAAGCTCTTCTATGGTCCAGAATTTAAGGGTCACATGAATTTAAATATCCTAAAAAATCTAAAATTTTTATGGAGAGAGTGGTGAGGTGCTGGAACAGGCTGCCCAGAGAGGCGGTGGATGCCCCATGCCTGGAGGTGTTCAAGGCCAGGCTGGATGGGGCCCTGGGCAACCTTGTGTAGATCCAGGCCTGGAGGTTGGTGTCCCTGCCTGTGGCAGGGGGGTTGGAACTCTCTGATCCTTGGGGTCCCTTCCAACCCAGACCTTTCTATGATTCATTCCCCTACTATTAGTTAATAGCACTAATCTTCAAAATACAGTTTGTGTCAGAAATAAAAACAATATGCATTTCCTCTAAAGGTGCTTCAGGTTTTTTCATATCTTACTGAAGTACCATATGAGCATTCCATTAGCCAAAGAAGGCACATAGGTTTTTTCACATCCTAATTTATTTCAGTTTCATTGTAAAAGTAGGGTGTTACCATGCTTGTTAATGGCAATGAGGACTAATAAAAGCACCATACACTTCTCTAGAGAGATTGGATTGGAGATGTGCTAAGACTCATTCCCACTCAAGTCACTGGAAAAATGCATGTTAATTTTCATTGCAAATAGTATTTGACACTGACTCTTCAGGAATTTACAGAACTGTAAGTACGCTATTGACCATATCACGCTCTTAAGATCCAGTGAAAATACAAAACCACACAAACAAATTTCAAAGCTTCTGTCCAGTAAATTAACCCAGCTGGCAATGCTGTCTGTTTATGCAGGTCTCCACACACGTTCTGTTAGACAACCTGCTAAGCACTGCGATGAACAGTGTAGCTGTATGGAGCCGCATTCTCCTATCCATCCTCTGTGTATATATTCGCTCAGGTTTGCACTTCCTAGCAGCCTAAATATATCCCATTGCTTTAGGTATAAGAAGACATTCAAATCCTTTCTCTGCCTAGCTCTTCTCTATTCATTTGCAGACTGCCTCAGTTAAAAAGGAAAAAAAACATTGGGCAAACCCCTCCCTGTCACCACATATCCATAGAGTGCTACCTAAGCAATTCAATGCTGAGAAAACAACATTAAATGTCTCTCTTTCTGAAATGAAAGGAGTAGGGGATAAAGCACATATTTGCCATGTTTATGGCTCTCTTTGGGGAAATGCAGTGAGACTACTTCAACTTCCATTCTAGCAGCAGAGAAGATTGTTAGTAACGAACCAGTAGCCAGATTTCTTAATTCCAAGTCCACAGTAAGTTTCTCCTACAGCATGGTCTAAAAGAACTACCATTTATCATTTATATATATTACCAGTTACAAATAAAACTGTTAAACAACATTTGACATGCTTTTTTTTTATTATTATTTCAAATATTATGGCAAAACACAAGCAAGCAGTAGAAACGACCAGTTAAATAATTAATGGTCCAGCTCTGCTATTCATCACTTTCAGCAGAGCAGTCTCACTGGCATCAGCAGGACTGCTTACATCCTGGTATTTGGCTAACGATGAACAACAAGTAGGCCATCAGCATACAGATGGAGAATTCTTGGAAACCTCTCCTTTTGAATCTTCCTGCAGCACCAGTGCAGAATCCCAAAACATACTCAGAGCAAATCCCATTGAGCTACAAAACGATGTAAGAATCCACAGGTGGTTTACCAAGGAGTTGGATAGGGCTGCCACCATCTGAGCTCTGAGACTACATCAGGGACATGGTGATGGAGTTTCTAAACGGTCCATGAATATCTCCAGTCTTCAGTTTGATTAGAAAATATCAGCTAAGTTATGTTTCCTTCACTTGTCAAGATAGGCTGCCAAATGAAGCCAATGCTGGCAGTCACAATTTGGTTAGTTATTATTTGGGATTACAGGTCGCATTTTTCACTTATACCATGTTAATCATATGAATATACGTTATAAGCCCCATTATTATCTCCCCTCCATACATGCTTCTGACAAACAGCTCAAGAAAAAACACACTACTGAAGCTCTCAAGAACTGTGAAGTAAGAAATACAGGGAAGCTTTAATGTTGTGCTGTACATTACATGCTTTACCCAACTGCAATCGGTGAACTATTCAAAAAGCATCTAAATCGCATTTCAAGGGGAGAAGGTGCCTAACATCTGTACCAATATTCTTCGGTCTTTCTGCCTATAGAAGATAGATATTTTTTCAACTTCCTGAATGTCAGTAGCATGTCAGGCCTCTCCAGGCCTTGAGAAGCTGGAACCAACACCAACATCCTAACTTGGATGGCACAATTTCATGCAAGGCCTTTTTTCAATTTTATTGAAGATCTGGTATCTTTCCACAAAACTAGCCCTACACCATCAGCCACACATCAGTACTGCCATGTATGACCCTCCCCAGCACATGATGGCCAAACCTTTTCTATGGGCCTTTACACTTCTTTACCCTTCTTCCTGTGTGGCATAATCACTGTTGTCTGTCAGAATACAGTTACTTTCCTTAGTGAATAAAGAGACTCACTAAAAGGCTACTACCTAAAGGGCAGAATGGTCGAAGTTTTGTTGTTAGACAGAGATGCTGTATTTCACACGGAACAGAAAAATAGCTGAGTGGACCCTAAGCTGCATATTAAGGGACTTGTAGCCTATTTGTTTGGCTTTCCAAAGGGTATGCAGTCTAAGACATCCATACTATATTTTCTCTGAAATTTCTTTCTATTTAAAATGAAAAAATAAATTGTAATGGAGGTAACTACAATAAAATATTTGTAGGTTCAAGTTTCAATGGATTTTTACATCTTAAAAGAGAAATGTAGTTTTAAATACTGCTTGGCTCTTTTTGCAGGGCAAGGCCTAGAGGAAACAGGATGGAATATGCAATATATGTATGATGTTTTTTCAAGATTCTTGGAAACAGAGCAACTTACATATGTAATAGAGCCCAAGCAATGACTGAATAAAGAATGACAAATAACTTAAGATTTGTTATGACAACTTTGACATAACAGTACTATGCCTTTTTTTTTTTTAACTATGTGCCCAATGCAGCAACGCTCTCAGGAAGAACAGCTGCTTAACTATTTCACTGCAAACAAGACTATGCATTTGAGGATCATGACAGCACCAGTCAACATCAACAACTTTCCAATTTTATTTGAGACATATAGAGGAGTTTATATTTCAGCTGGAGCTTTCTGAATGGGGGACAAAATATGGGCATATGCATGCTTAGACAGCCAGCACCTGGGAGTAGGTTGGTACTCCTAGGAAAAGTCTGCCTGAATCAAAAGTTACTAGTGGGCCTCCTAAGGAACTGGGGTCTATTTAAGCACCTAATTTTAATTTGTAAATCAAGTCGAAGGAATTACAGATATGCAATGATATACATGAGTTTTGAGCACACATTTGTGATAATTATCTCTACCAATTTCTTTGCAGAGGCTTTTTCTAACTTAACTTTACCCCTATGAAATGCAGAAAGAAGTAACATTCTAATAAGAACAAGTAGTAGAGAAGTCAATTACTTTCCAGAACATAAAAATCCTTTACCTGATTGTTTTCAAACTGCCTTCAGTTGACTTACAATATTTTTCTCCACAATTAATTCTGCTACCATGCTTTGGAAAATCTGACAAAATGTCAATAATTAGATGCCAGCCACTTAGAGTTGTGTGAAACTTGGCGTTTTCACTTTGCAGGAGTGCAGGCAAATATTTTATTTGGTGTCAATCCATCTATGTTCCCTCTCTACCACTTTCAGTTTGGGTTTTGACTTTTGAATATGTCCAAACAGGCAAATGAATAAGCAGTCAAAATTTCCACATTTTACTTGGTTTCACTTCATGACTGTGCAAATAAAAACCAGGCAAGCATATCTTCACAAATCAACAATCAAACGAGTTAGACGTCCAAATCCAGAAAAATACAAGAAAACATCTATCACGTGATTGTGGTGATTTACACCCATCTAGCCACCCAAAAAACCCAGGGTCGTGATGATGTTAACTCTCCCTAGCGCCATTACTGTTTGCATTCTGTATTCCGTAAAGTGCTGCAGGCGTGTGCATTTATGATGCTATGTAAAGGCCCAAAATGAGAATAACAGTAGTAATAATTGGTTTTGTTTTAAATCCTGCCAGTATTTTACATCATCCCAGCTGCTTTCTACTCTTTCCATCCACCCTCAAGTATCTTGGGATTGCAGCTCACTGGACCAATTCTGGTCTTTATCTGGTAAAAATCACAACTGATCCAACAGAAATTATAGCAGGTGAAATTTGTTTTAAGTAAGAGAGATACACCACAGAAGTAATAACCATTCAAAAGTTCTGACTATATTAACCTTTCTGCTGAGAAAACACTCATTGCATACTTCTATGGAGGAACTGAAAGGAAAGAAGGGTATGGAGTCCCAAATCCAAGCAACTACAGGTACGACATATGGGAAGTTGTAAAGTAGAGGAAAAAGGCCAAAGGGATGAGAGGAATAAAAGAAAAGGAACAATGAAGATGAGAAAGCGGACATAAAATATTGGTAGAAGTAGAAAAGACAGAACAGTCTGAAAACTGAGATGTAGAAGATAAAGAGGATAAAACAGCTGAGAAAGATAACTTTAGAGTATATGATGGGAATGAAGAACAAATGGATTACAGATGGACTAGGAGAGATATGATGATACAGGGAAAAGGAAGGAGAGTGAGCATGGACGTAACTAATTACACACACTAGGCACACACTGAAAACCAAGATAAAATTAGGGATGGAGATGAGAAAAGTTAAGAAAGAATGGCATAAGAATAAAAAGGAGATTAAAGGGGAAAGAAAAAAAAAAAAAAAGGTATGGGAATAAAAGACAAAAGTATATCTGGAAATGGCCCAAAGAACACCAAAATGTTACAGGACAGAGGGAGAAGTGGGATTTAAGAAAAGTTATGAGTGGAATAACAGAAGTATGAATGGCAGAATGGCTAAAAATAAGGATAAGAGGTAAGACCCAAGAGGACAGGAAAGAAAGAAGACCTCAGGAAAGTGATGGGAGTGAAAAGCAGCAGATGAAGGTGACACTTGGATGGGGACCTTGGTGCTACCCCTGCATGCAAGATCATCTTACCAATCCACCACAGGTACTGAAGGAGGCGAAGGAGCCTGGGTAGCGGAGGACAGCACCACTGTAGTAACAAGCTCTCTCGGGTTGTGACTGTGCAGAACTGGGTGGGCTTTTGCCCTCACCCCTGAGCCGCTCCTCCACAGCAAAGCCAGGAGCCAGGAAGCGGCTGTCCCTCTTGAGCAGCAGGTAGAGCTCCCGGGCGAAAGCCGGGATCCTCAGCAGCACCTCATCTCCATCCTCTGCTGGAGATGGTGGGGGGGGGGATGGTGGTGGTGGCAACTGAGAGGCAGCACCAGACCCCTGGGGCAGAGGGGAC
>KL287626.1:9610-22398 GCA_000699545.1 Podiceps cristatus | reverse complement strand
ATGCCGCTTATCCAAATGTTTCTAATCAATGGCAAGACTTGTTACTGCTAAAAGTACGGCTCAGGGGAAGAAAAAAAAAAAAATCACTCAACTAACCAACACACTGAGAATAACGAAGTCTGGGATGTACATTCAAATTTCATTCAATACATTTTCAGTCCTCCTCAAACTCATTTGAAAGACAGTCTTCTGTGACACTTCAACAGTACACATTCTACCAAGATTTCTGTGACCAGAAATAGACTATTCAGTGCCCAGTTGACCCTGTTCAGGGAGAGCAATAAAAGAATAAGTGTTAGAAAGTATTTGACTTCAATACCAGGTTAATATTACAACAATGTGTCATCTTAAATAAAAAGTAATCCAGAAACTGTCTTATGTTTTTTAACTTGTGCTCACAAGTTTTGTGTGTTATTAATCTTCATGCTTTGATAAATTCATTTTTGGGGGGTTTTTGTTGGGTTGGTTTGTTTGCTTGTTTAAAAGCATTTTATTTATGTAACAGATGCAAATAATTTTAAAGTATGTGAAATCAAAAGGAATTTATAAGTTACATTTTTGTGTCAGTAAAAGTTATGGACTACTTTGTTTAGAAATAACTATTTATTCATCTATTTCAGCTTTTTATTATTTACTTATTTTATTATGTTGTTAATTGGTACCTTAATAGGAAGCCACAGAGAGAAGAGAACAGCTGAGCTGCACTATCCTAGGAAGTTGTACTATGAAGTCAGAAAACACAGGCTGTATATTTACAGAAAGGCTTGTTTGTAAATCAGTGACCCCTACTTTAAATAGACAGTAGCTAGGGTTTGAAGATTAATGCTGATTGTGATATTTTATTACCACATTGGTTTTCTGTACTGTGACAAAAGAAAAACAAATAGTAATACATGGCCTAAAGGATACAATATTTCATGACTAATGATGGAGTACACATCTCCAAGGAACAAATTAGAGACAAAAGAGGAGGCAAAAAGAAAGAAATGTATATAGGAAAAAAAAAAAAAAGCTTTCTGCAGTTTCTCTATAATAGCTTCTTGTAACTGTTTCTGTCTACTCCAATCAGATGACTGAGATCAAGCCAAGACCGAGGTATCAATTACTCTCTTGATTCAGAGTTCTTTTATAATCTGAAAGAACACACTTATCAGGGTGATAGGGCCCGTGATAAATATTTGATTTTGCTTTTTTCAGTTTCCAGTAATAAATTTGTTCACAGATGAGAATATATATTTCTGCATGTGTAAGTATAAATAAACCAGATGGAATGGAATGTTATCTTACTAAGATATGAGTGCTTGGACACAACCTGTACTCTTTTGTGCTGGTTTTGTCTGGGATAGAGTTAATTTTCTTCATAGTAGCTAGTACAAGTCTATGTTTTGGATATGGATTTCATTCTCTCCAAGCTTATTTCAGTTTATGTAAGTGGGCTGAATTGTAATGTATTATTAAGACCATCTTGAAATTGATAAGGATTTATTCATAAAGGCAGAAAGTATTTAAGACATTATTAGAATGATTAGTAAGAGTAATAGTAAAACAAACAAATATAAATTAGTCTTCTGTAATTTCTTTCATCACAGTTTTGGCACTTACAAATCAAAGTACTATGGAGAGTAACAGGCCTATAAAAGAAAGACTAACAATACCCTAAGTTTCCTTCATAAATAATGATGCTAGTAGGCCTATAGACCTTTTGTGCTGGAGCACAAAAATCTTACCTTTAGATTAAAATAATCTATGCTTCTTGGGTCTTGGACCCCCACAACTCAAAATGTAGGACTAGCTGTTCTATTTAAAAATTCATAAGCACTTCTGTTTTGGAAAAAAAGTCTTAAAAGATTCTGCCAAAGCATGTTCCAATATAATTAGATGATATGAAATATCTGTTAAAGTGAATATATTTACATATATATAAATTTATACAATTAATCTTTGAGAATTTTGCAATTTACTGTACCCTTTTCGAAGTTCAAAATTCTTAATCTATATTTTAAGGCTAATTGTCATTCTCACTAGTGTGACTAAGCTGTTTCAGTTCACAGATGTTCAGCGTGTCTCCAGATGTGATCATTAGAGCAGTGTTTTGCATTGAGTGATGTGTGTTAACATTCCTAGTATATGGTTCCCATGCCCTTCACTACGTCCACTTATAGTTTCTAAAGGTGATGGGTTTTTCACTTCAGAAAGTACTAGCCCATATTTTGAGGCAGTCTGAAAGGACTCCGCAGGTCCAAGTGTTGTGAAGGCATTGAGCCCAGTAGGTCTAACATTGTTCACGCAGCCAATCGTTTTTGTGTTTGAAAAAGTTATTTCTGTGAGACCTCTCAAAATATTTCCCTTAGGATTGTATTCCTGGCTATTTAAATACTACCAAGAAAATCATGGTGGTCGTCATCTGGTTTTAAGTTGTCTCTTCATAATTCAGTGCAAAGATGTGTTTGACGTAACATTATTTTCCCAGTTCTTTATGGAAGTCCAAGAGTAATATATTAAGTATTTATTTAACTATTTACTTGTGTGTTTCGTTGATCTTATCCCCATCATGTATTTCCCTCACATCTGGAAAAATTTAATGTCAGAAATACCACCTTTTAATGAGTTTTAGAATCTAGTGAAAGGTATTTATACACCAGTAAATCTATGTTGTCTCATGCATGAAATGATAAAAGTTTGGAGCCACTCAGCAGTGAAAGAAAACATGTAAGAATCTTTTTAACCTTGTCTCCAAGGTTAAGAAATGCTTCATATTAGTGAGGGGATGTTCTTGACACATTGGTTCTGCTCCAGGAGCTAGGTTCAACTCTAGGTGTTGTTTAGGAATGCACAAGCTTATGGTTCTCCGTTGGGCTTGGAAACCTTTGGCTTTGGTGCCACCCTGAGAGCACTTGCCATCCTGTGAGCAGATGAAGGGGATAAGTTGGGGAATGGATCTTTGGCTCCCTGGCCAGCTACTTTCAGGGATGCAGCTGGAGAGGCAGGGCATAAGAGAAAGTACAAGAAAGGAGCTGTACCTGAGGGTGTCTGCTACTGAAGTTTATAGGATTGGCCAGGTCAGTAGGTCTTCAAGTCCTACAGAGATCTGAAGTATGTGTCGGGCTAACTGCTGGAAGTGCCAAGAGCACTGATATTCGCATACAGATCATGTCCAACACTTTACTGTGAGATGACATAACTGAGGCTGCAGAGGGTAGAAAATGAAGGGAGAAAATTAAAAATTCATTGGCAAGGTTTAGCTTTGTGTAGTAGACAAGCCAGTAATTAAATAAAAAGGCTTTTCCAATGATTCTTAAGATACTCAATAGCAGTCATTAAGTGATGAGTCATGTAATAGGTAGACTACATATAATTATAAAACTTCAAAAGAACTTTGATCTGAATTGTACACAGCAAACCAATTTCTCTTTCATTGGTATTAATAAACCTAAATGATTAGTCTTGTACATCTCCTTCCAGATCTGTTTCAGATCATCACTCCATCAGTCCACTTTTGGTTTGAGCATAAATCTTGTCCACTTGTGTTTTCTTATATGGTAGGTCACACAAAAGAAGCTAAGGTTCAAACCAGGTCTTCCAGGCACTGCTTCCAGAAATAAAGAGCATCTGAGTGTTCACCTCCAACATAAGAACTGGTATAAGTTAGCAATGGCAATAATATGTATTCATCTTTAGGAACCATTTATGAATTTATAGTAAGAAAAATGAAACACACTTTTACAGTTATCATAAATAATGTATCTGAGAAAAGGGTAATAGATTGTACTGCCTTATAGAGATGTTCCATTGCTAAGCTAACAAGAGAAAAAAGATCATCCATTATGTAAGAAAACTCATTGTAATTTCTCCTTATACTTCAAATAAAAAATGGTCAAACTACACACAGTACTTAAATGCAATTAATCATGTATTGCTTCAGATAAAATTGAAATGCCTAACATGAGTAAAACAGGTTTTTGCCCTTGTGGGCAGGAAGAAACTATCAAATATTGTTCCTATAAAAATTCAATGCATAGGAAAAATACTCTCTAATTTAGACAAATCATACTATGGTGGTTAGAATTGCTTTTCTTTTCCCTCAAAGCAAAACACTGCCTTTCTTATCCATTATGTCTCCTCTCCTTAAGGCCAGGTTTCTAAATGTAAAGTAATTGAACTTAAGTAGATGTCTCTAATTTCACTGATACTAAGCTGTGTTGTGATAGCTAGGAACTTTGACAGCACGTGTAAGCTCTTGTTAAACCAAGCTTGCGTCACATAGTCTTTCTACCCTACCCACTCTTAAAATCTGTCTCTCTAGCATGATCTTTCCTTTGACTTCTTCACTTAAGCTCCAAACATCATAGGAGGTTGTCAAAATGCAAAAATACTGATCTGTGAAATGCTATGCTTTTACTTTAATATGATTTTTATCTGAATTGGTCTGGAATTGCCTTTTCACCTCTTGGGTTTATCATTTCAAAAAGTTAACATTAATCTACAATATAGCAGACATGGATTTGTGGACAAATACTGTGGTTAGCAACAGTTTCTCAACAGCTCAATGCATAAAGATAAAATAATGACATATCTTGTAAAGAATAAGTTGACCTGTGGATATGCCTTAATGCAGAAGAAAATTGAAAGCAGGGAGATGGTTTTCTTCGTCTCCCTAGAAACCAAACAACAAAACTGTATTTGTTGCCATGTGCAGGACTTGCTACTTGTACACTGAAGTAGCTCTGGAGTTCAAGAACCTTAAAACGGTGAAAATAAAGGAGAAGCCTCAAAGACTCCTACTTTGATAGCTTTAAAACAAGAGTCACTGTGCCTGAAGACTGAAAGAGAATTTTCTTCACAACTCACAGTGAAATTGCCAGGTGTATGTGGCCACATGAGGTTGCAAAGTTAGAAGCTTAAACGAACAATATTTCTCATTTTCACCATGCTTAGCATCATGGAGTTGAATCACTTTTTTTGAGAGATTCAAGTGAAACTTTAGAACTCTGAACTAGGACTGATGAAAATTGCCAGGAAAGAGAACAATCTCTGTAAATATTCAACTACAGTTTTCTCCTAAATCTGTCAGTGATTGCCACTACTGAAACTGGTGGAATGAATCCCATGACAGGACTGTGGCTATTGATGGCTACAGGCTATTCAGAAGGGACAGGTGGGGAAGGAGGGGTGGAGGTGTTGCCCCTATATTAAGAAATGGATAGAGTGCAAAGAACTGGCCCTGAAGAATATCCATGAGCAGGTTAAAAGCCTATGGGTAAGAATTAGAGATCAAGCCAACAAAGGGAACGTTGTGGATGGTGTTTATTACAGGCTGCCTGATCAAGGGGAGCCTATTGATGAAGCCACCTTCTTCCAGCTATAGGAGTCTTCATGCTCACAGGTTCTCATCCTGATGGGTGACTTCAGCCACCCTGACATCTGCTGGAAAGCAGCATGGTGAGCTCTAGGCTATCCACGAGACTCCTGGAGTGCATGGAGGACAACTTTTTAGCCCAGGTAATAGAAATCTCTGCCTGAGGGGATGCAGTACTGGACCTCATGGTCACCAATGCAAGCGAGGTCATCGGTGACGTCAAGATCTGAGGCAGCCTGGGCTTCAGTGATCACACATTGGTGGAGCTCACAGTCCTGAGGGATATGAGACAGGCCAAGAGTACAGTAAGGACCCTAAATTTTAGGAAAGCAAAATTCCACCTCTTCAAGGAGTTGGTCTGTAGGACCCCCTGGGAAGTGGTCCTCAGGGACAAGGGAACTTGCAGATCTTTAAGGATGCTTTCCATAAGGCACAAGAGCTCTCAGTGCCCAGATGCAGGAAATCAGGCGGGGAAGAGACCAGCATGGCAGAGTTGAGACCTGCTGGCCAAACTAAAGAGCAAGAAGGAACTGCACAACCAGTGGAAGCAGGGACAGGTAACCTGGGAGGAGTACAGGGATGCTGCCCGGTTATGTAGGGATGGAGTCAGGAAGGCCAAGACATAGCTGGAGCTAACCTTGGCAAGGAATGCTAAGAATAACAAGGGCTTTTCCAGGTATGTCAATGGGAAAAGGAAGGTTAAAGAAAGTATACCTTCCCTGATGAATGAGAATGGAGAGCTAGTAACAACAGATGAGGAAAAGGCTGAGGTACTCAAAAAGTTTGCCTCAGACTTCACTGGCAACCACTCTCCTGCCCCTTCCTGGGTTAACAGGCATCATGATGGGGACCAGGGGTGTAAAACTCCACTCATTGTAAGGGAACATCAGGTTCATGACTACCTGAGGAACCTGAGTATATCAGGTCTATGGGACCTGATAAGATGCAGAATGTCATCCAGAGGGACTTGGAGAAATGGACCTGTGTGAAACTCATGAGGTTCAACAAGGCCAAGTGTAAGGTCCTACATCTGGGACGGGGCAATCCACAGTTTCAAGGCTGGGGGATGAAGAGATTGAGAGCTGCCCTGTGGTGAAGGACTTGTGGGTGCTGGCTGATGAGAAGCTCAACGTGAGCCAGCAATGTGCACTTGCAGCCCAGAAGGCCAACCGTATCCTGGGCTGCATCAAAAGCAGCATGGCTAGCAGGTCAAGGGAGGTGATTCTGCCCCTCTACTCCTCTCTTGTGAGACCCCACCTGAAGTACTGTGTGTCCAGTTCTGGAGTCTCCAACACAGGAAGCACATGGACCTGTTGAAACTAGCCCAGAGAAGGGCCACAAAAATGATCAGGGGGCTGGAGCACCTCTCCTATGAAGACAGGCTGAGAGCATTGGGCTTGTTCAGCCTGGAGAAGAGAAGGCTGCAGGGAGACCTTCTAGCAGCCTTCCAGTACCTGAAGGGGGCCCACAGGAAGGATGGGGAGGGGCTGTTTAGAAGGGCATGTAGTGACAGGATGAGGAGGAATGGCTTTAAACTGGACAGGGGTAGACATTAGGAAAAAGTTGATCATCATGTGGGTCGTAAGACACTGAAACAGGCTGTCCAGGGAAGTTGTAGATGACCCTTCCTGGAGGTGTTCAAGGCCAGGTTGGACGGGGCCCTGTCCAACCTCATGTAGGTCCAGGTCTGGAGCCTGGTGTCCCTGCCTATAGCAGGGGGGTTGGAACTCTATGATCCTTGGGGTCCCTTCCAGCCCAGACCATTCTGTGATTCTGTGATTCTGTGATTCTGTGATTCTGTGATTCTGTGATTCTGTGATTCTGTAATTCAGGACTCAGAGCTTTTATTTGAGTTTGAGTGCAGATTTTGTCTCCTATAACTGCTATTACAGCCAGATTTTCCATTCTATATGCAAAAATTGCACTCTCAGTGCCCAAATTACATTTCACACCACATGCATTGACTTAATACAACTGTTCAAAGAAGCCCAGTACAGTGTCTTTGTGCAGGTCAGGCCCATGTCTAACCACCCACTCTCTACCAGAAACACACTATTCACTTTTGTGATCCTAATGCTCTTCAGAGATATGAATTTTAAAAGGTTCTGTACTTTGCCAATTCATAGGTGGTTTCAGCCACCAATAACAAAATGAAACAACAGGAATTTAGTTCACTCCGATCATCTCAAGATGTGGGTTGCCTGGATGGATTAGTGACATGCTTTGTTACGTTGTAATAACATGATGTCATCATTATGTTTGCTTGAAGTACTCCAAGTCCTGGTCCTACTAAGACTGCTGAATAATTGGATAAACCCCAGAAACAGTGTGGTTATTGAAAGCAGTTTGTATATTTGCATCATGAAAAGATTCTTATTGAAGTAGATCTCTTGCAACTTTTTAAGTAACTATATATGCACTGCAAAATAAAGAACACATCTTACGTGTAGTAATTTCTACAAAAGGCAAACTGAGCAAAACTGTTTGTCCGATGTTCAAGCAAACTAGTAAGATTGTTTCTTTGCATTTAATTTATGTTTTTTATGAAATCTTGTAAACGGCAAGCATCAGACAATAAAATTGAATTCACAGTCTCCAGAACACCTGCCAAAATTTCCATAATTGCCCACAACCAGGGAAATGTATCTTGCTGTATGGTTTAATCTCAGATCTGCATTACAAAGGTTAGTCAAATTTATTCTTTCTTCAGTCTATGCCTTTTCTAAAGGGAAACGTTTTAAATGTCCAAAAATGTGACTGTTCTGTCCAGTCTTCCTTCTCTTTCTAGGATGCCTGATCTTATTCCAATTACCAATTTTTATTTTTAACAAAAGGAAATTTAAAAAAAAAAAGAACCTGTGTGTCATTCCAAAAGTAAAGAACAATTTAAAAACCATTATAACAAGGACAATCTTTAAAACTTTCTTCAAGGCAACTACAAGTAACTTAATTGCCACATGTGCAAAGAATTTCTAATGAGACTAATTAATATATATTTATTTCTATTTTTTTCCACTTTTCACCCATCCCCAAGGGAATTTTTAAAGGCTTCTAACTTTAGAAGAACAGCTAAGGAAACAAACATCTCTTAGAATTGGCAAGCATCGCTGCCCACTCATCTGAAGAATCAATTAGTATGTCTTTGCCAAAACTGCAGAGAGGGGCAAAATGTATCTTACCCTCACAGCTCATTTGTACTGAGCTGTTTATTGATCTTTCTTTTTCTCTTGTATCTTCCTAAAAGAAGTGCTCTCATTTTTTTATCAGCATAATCCTCCTATGGATATGTTCCACTTCCATATAAAGTCAATTGGCATAAAATCAACTGCATTTTTGGAAGAGCTGACCAGCAAGAGGACTAGTTCACAAGACATTAACTATCAGTTCACAGGATGTAGCTGCACCATTCAATTGCTGCTTTCTTTGGTTTGGTCTGGTTTTTCCTGTTCAGAGACACAGACACCAAGGCAGCAGAGTATAAACCTTTATAATTTCCTGGCTTTTCTGTGTGGGCTGGGGACAAGCCCTTTGCTGGAGCAGAAGGGAGCCCTGGTTTGCAGCCTGGATCTTCTGGGCTTCTGCCATCCCAAAGGAGAGGCAAGAGCAGAACAAAGGAAACATCAAATTATTCATGGCTGAAACAGGGATATTATTCTCCAGGTATAAACACTGGTTTTGTGTTGGAGAACTGGAAGGAAAAAACAGGACAGATGGTATGTATGTGTATGAGAAAGAGAAAGTATACATGGCATATGTTTTCCCAAATCTAAATCTTAAAAGAATGATTTTCTCCAAATTTTAATCATAAAGCAATTTAAGATATCATCAGCTTAAAAATCCCTTTACCTGGAAAATGAGTACCAAATAATTAAAAACTTGCTAAGAATTTAATAATTGGGTCCAATGCTACTTAATATCACTAAAGCAACCATCAGACTGTGTAGGCACATTAAACAATGGGACATATGGAGGATGTGAATGTAAAAATACTTTACACTGATGTCAGTGTTGGCCTAAATTAATAGCTGCCTGAAAGAGACCTCTCTGCTCATATGCACCAAACAGGCATCTGCTTTTTCTCTCAAGATCTGATTGAATGAGTCAAATTGCTGCCCATCTAATCTGTCAGACTGACTCAGCACAGATACCAAAACTGTTCTCTGCGTATGGATGCACAAGGACAATGTTCTATGTCAAGGAAGCACAAGGTAAAAAAAAAAAAAAAAAAAAAAAAAAAGAATGGACATGTCATATGGAAGGACTGCTACCTAGTAATTGCAAAAGGAGAAATTAGGACTTAGAGAAAGGGTATACATTTATCAGAAACTCAGCCTCTGTTTAGTAATCAGATTAAATTGCATTTGGAAGCAGACTCACTCTTAACTATGTGCAGCAACCTGTTGAAAGTAAGGTTCCTCTGCCAAAGCTGATTAAAACAGAATGATTTTTCAAACAAAATAGCAAGTAATGGAGCAATTACACATGAAAATGAAAGCAAGCACTGTGCCGATAATGCTACCTACAATCGTGATTCAGAGGATAATGCCTATGAGAAAGGTGTATACATAGGGAAGGCTGAAAGGCTGAAAATGGACCCAAGGTGGGAGTAGATAATTTCTTTGAAAAGAACTCTGAGCTAGAAGTGAAATCAATTTTAGCATTCTAGACTTATACAGGCATGAATATGAACACTGTGTTGTGTTTCTGTTCCTTGGCAATGGAACATATGAGAGGGAACTCAAAAGAGACAAATCCCTGCGTTTTCTGTGAAAGATCAATATGGAAATTAGAAACGGGAGAATACCAGGTGATGTAGGCTGGCATGCACAGCCAAGTCACAAGAATTAATATTTCAGCCAACTTGAATGGCATAACTATCTAAAGCAGGTAAGAACAAGTTCACTTTTGAAATTTTAAAATAAGAAATTTTAAAGCTTTCTGACACTGCTGTCATTAGACAGCTTTTTCTAAACAAAAGTTCTGATCAAATAAGAATTATCTTGGTAAAAACATTGGTCTCCTTTCACCCCATGTAGGGGAGGACAAGGCCATATCTGATATTGGGCATATTTCAATGAGTTATTTAGTAATTGCCTGGAGACAGTAAGTCTGACAGAGGTCTGCTTCATTAACAGTCTATTTCCTCTCTCTCCTGTCTTTTACATATATACATGCCTATGTGTGTATGTATGTACACATGTATGTACAGATAGACAGACATACAGCAACCTCAGCTTCACACCAGAAGAGCCAGTTCAGACCAGACTACCTCATGCTAAGGTCTCCTGTGTCACTCAGAACTTCTATCTTCGCACATTCTCCCAGATGAAGACACCAATGGATATCCAAGTAGGCAGACACACATCAACAAGATGACTTTACAAGTTCTGTACACCTTTTCTCCAACCTAAAATAGTCTCCACAGCCAGGCATTAACACTGAAGATGGCGGTCCATATGTCTCACTTCAACATCAAGCACCCTAGTAATAGAACCAGTATATTTCTACTACATCTAGGAGGCTAAACCAATTAACTAACATCTGTAGAGAGCCAGCCTGCTCAGATGCTAGTGGAGCTGAGAATGAAATAGTGATCAGTTAGTCAGTGCTGTTGACGAGGAGAGGCCTTTAGACATATCAAAGAGAAAAGCCTTTGTGAAAACTAGGAGGAATAAGTGTTTGGGAGTTCCCTGAAATGCTGTGGTGGCTTAACTAGGGATTTGGAAGTCATCATTTTGGAATTAATTATCTACTGTGGGAGTTAGAAAGGATTTGAATATTGCTTTGAGCATAAGTCATCTAGTACCTAGAATTACTGAGTTTTGCCCCAGTTCCCCTATTGTACAAAGGAATAATAAGCCTTTCCTAATGCACTTCAGCTTTGTGACAACAAAATGTTAGAGGTGGTGATACAAGCAGATTTTGTGATAACTGGAGGTAAATAAACTGTGACGTTCTGAAAATAGTTTTGTTATACATTTAAAAGGTGGCATCAGAAAACAATGTTGAATTAAGCACCTAAAAGAAAAGGTAGGACTCTCAATACATGGAATTACTACTGGATCCATAGTGTTGCATAGTACAACACCTTTCTGAAGGATCCCAAGCAGTAATTAAGACTCAGTCTCTGTGTACTGAACAACAAATGTTCTCCCAGCCACAGAGGAAGATGAGAAGCTGAGAGGTAAGCACATCTCTGTTGCAGTCTAATAAGGAGAAGCTAACAGGCAGGGGTCACAATACTGTCAGTATTCATGTACAGTTACTAGCCTGAGCAGCAATGGACAGAAATGGTTTGAACATATCCCCCAAAACAGAAAAAAATGGTGGTCTATAAGGACCCACTAAATCTCGAAGAGGCACCCTCTGCATCAAAAAAAAAAAAAAAAAAAAAAAAAAAAAAGCTGCAGATTACTTTATCTTTAGAAGATCCCTGGGGTTAGTGGGATCTCAGAGGTGCAAGGAAGAAAAAAAGAACATAGTCTCTTCACTTTCCTAATGTTTGAAAGTGCAAACATCAAAGAAAAACAACACCTAAAAAAGGAAAGGATAGAGTATGGGAAAAGCAACAGAGCTAAATTTGAAAATAGCCAGGTAAAAAAAAGAGGTCTGAATCTAACATGGTATTGTTATTTCTTAAGTGCTTTCCTTTGTAGCCAAAACTCAGTAAAAGCTCTTAAGACGACTTGTATGGAATGGATATTTTCTGAATTTCAAAGCCATTCTATGTTATTTTATGTGTCTGCTTTTGTTTCTGTAATCTCACTGGAAGCTGCTAAAAATAAAGCAAAACTTTTGTACCTGGCAAAAAAAGAAAAAAAAAAAAAAAAAAAAGGGAAAAAACCAAAACCAAACCAAAACAAAAAAACTCACTTTTCTCAGGCACTAAAAGATGTGTTTCATTTAAGGCTATATCATCACCAGGAGGCAGAGAAAACCAAGCCTCAAAATGCCAACAAAATGCTTCTTGTAGGGACATAATTTCAACCGCATCGTTGGCTCCAGAGGGGCATCGTCACAGAGGTATCTGCCAGTTCTGCACTAGAGTCACAGCCAGCGCAGCAAAGCGACCACCTTTGAGCAGGCAGGTGCAAGATGCAGAGTTCTGAAACACGGGTCTGTAATAAAGCTGCTCCAGTATTCTATACCAAGCTGGGCTGAGCAACGTCAACCGTCTGTGCTTTTACTGAGGTCTTCCCAGAAGGAAGCGTTGTGTCAGCAGGACAGGCTCCCCTCACGCTCTGTCTTGTTATCAAACCTCCAGCCCAAAGCTCACAAATGCCTGCGACAGCACGGCACTGGTTGAAAGATCCTCCTCTTGAATGTCCTGCCACCTGAACTGAGGCTGAGCTAAAGTGAGATCACACACCCAAAAGTGTGCGGTTCTAACCCACTTTGCCAACAAAAGCCTTCTCAAAATATCCTATATCAA
>KL287625.1:5035-42963 GCA_000699545.1 Podiceps cristatus | reverse complement strand
GGGGGGGGGAGGGCACAGTGTTGGGGCATCTGAATTCTTACTATAGAAAGATTAGGTCTGGTCCAGAAGCAGCAGGGGCATGGGGAGAGTATGGGATGAAGCGCAAGTAGAGGTATAGTTGTAAAACGTCATACCAAGCATTGGTTGGTGGAAGAGGCAGTGAATTCGAAAGGAATAGGGAAAAGAATGAAAAACATGGCTCTTTCTGCTTTCCAAATTCCGGGTTCTGTGTCATTATGTGCTGTGTGTTTGCAAAAAAGGAGATGTGATTATACACTGGATTCAAATCAGAGGTGATTGTGACTTTTAAAGTACGTAAAACAGCTGGCTGGCTGCAATTCAGGAGCTTCTGAAATCACACGTGAAATTAGTGAATGTCGCAAGTTCATTTCAACATCAGCCCTGTCTGATTGCGTCAAACCTGCAATAATTCCCCTGATTCTCCTGGTTCAGTCTACTTCAAGCAATGAACTACTGCTATAAGTGAATATTACCTAGAACAATGCAACGTATCAACAAAAGTCATAACATTTTATTGAATTTATTTGACCTTTCATTTCTTTTTAACGCGTGTTTAAGCTGCAGTAATATTTTTGAGAGATACTGAGGTAAAGTTTTACAACCAAGACAGCAGAGCTAGTGATGCCAGGAGCTAATTTGACGACATTTCATTCAGATTTTTTTTTATTGCACTTCCTCTCTTGCAGTATCCCTGCCTGCCTTGAAATTTGGTGGCATTATTTCCTTCCCCACACTTCCCAATTCACCTCAAGATCTGTTTCCCCTGTTTCCATTTCTTCTTGTACCTTTTCTTCCCTTATCTGTCATCCTCTCAGCCTTCTGTTGTGGGGTGGTGGGAGGATGCAATTCATTGAGATCTCTCTCTCAAGGTGCTTTTGAGCTTTCTGAAAACACAAGAAAGGCAAATTCTGTGCTTAATTCTGGTGCCTGGACCCAGATCTCCGTGCAGCAGCGCAGGGCTGGGGCCATAGCCCTCACATACAACATGCCCGCAGAGGGTAATGCACTTCTTGCAAGGCCACACTCGGATTTGGAGATCTGCTCTCTCTACTGTTTTGTTGGCAGTTTCTTAGGTGAATACATACACACATATTTATGTAGCTGGCACCTGTGTCATTGACATCATCTAAGGTTTTATTCAAAAAAAAAAAAAATCTAACTATTTTTATGAATTATTACTAAGAATTTACCATCCATGCATCAAACAAAGAGGAAAGGCTTTCTTTAAGTAGAGCTTTGTTAAGAAGTGTCCTAACAATTATGTGTCATTAACTAAAGATTCTCAAGCGTGAACATTTCTGCTCCCACTTGACAGACTGCTGAATCATCATCAGCTTTTCTTCTTGGCTGAGCACCTTTGAATGCTCTGATTTGTGGTGTTACTGTAAAGAGCCTGTGTGATATTTCTGCATGGATGGTCCTGGGTACAGTAAACTTGCTTTATAGTTTGTTTATCTGGGAAAACTTAAAGGAACTAATCAGCCTTTTTGTTAAACCCTCCTGGTAGCCTGGAAGGAATGCCACAGCACATAAGAGTTTTACTAAAACAATCTGTCGAGTGGTTGATGTGTACAACAGGATAATTCATGTGTTATATTTCAAGGGTTATAAATGAACAAACAAAGGATGGAAAAGGAATTATGTGAGCAAAAGAATGTTCACTGACCTCACGTATTGCTGAAATATATTCACTCTCACTTTGCTTTCTGGGAGTCTGATTTGTTCATAACCTGTTATTTGATAAACTGCCTGGACAGAAACAAATACAGAATTTGAAAGGGGAATTCTACATCCATATTGTGATTTAAACCAACAAACAAGATGGTTAAAACATGAATCAAAAAGAATAAAAGTGCAGTGCTAAATGTCATATCCTAGGCAGATGAAACAAGATTAAAATAGAGACATAGTCATTCTTCTTTGGTTTAAATGTCTTACACCTTAAGTTAACTCATTTGGTTTCACCTAATTATTTTAGGATAAATACCCAGTCCTTTTTGCCACTATTTTTTTAAAACCAGGATAAGTAATATTCTGTACCTTGCTGCTATCTCCAGGAAATGCAGTTTGTACCCTGCATATTCCCTTTGGACACATAGATGACATTCTTACAGGTTTGGTTTAATGCTCTCTGAAATGTCAGTAAGTGGGATGACTTTTTTCATTGTCTTCAGTGGCCACAGATTAGAGCTGGCTAGCCCCCCGAACTTTGAGAAAAGCAAGTTCTGCTTTCTAGTAAGATGCTTCTAAACTTTTTAACATATGACAATTTATGTGAAAGCAAAGGAAGTCAAAATTAATTTTGTCGTTGGATTGTTCCTGATTGATTGATTTTTTTTTTTTTTTGAGAAATGTTATTTCAGCATTTTAGTTGAATAGTTACCATTTCATTAGCAGTTTTATAACACACCACTCTGTTCTTCCATCGAAAAATGGAGTCATTAGATTTTTCTGACTGAAGCTGGTAAATCACCTGAATTACAAAGAGGAATCTGCAATATATTGATTACTTTTTGTTATAGTGCTAGGCAAATTATTTTACTGAAACAGGCTAAAAATTTTGCTTTTTGAATTATCTGTTATTGTGTACTTATAGAGGTTAAGATTAGCTAACCAACCAAGGTGGTTCAACTGAGCTACATTTATGCTTGGCAGAACAGATAAAAATTCTCCCTGGATATTTAAGCTTCAGAGACCATGATACCCCTAACTATGAGGATAAGACTACCTTGCGCTCGAAAGCTGTGATTGCTGCAGAAGCAGTTTAGTCTGTGTTTGTTTAAAGTAGCTAAAAATTAGTGAAAACGTGACGGTTTGGCCTGTGTTGCAGGTGGCAGTTAAAATATATAGAAGATCTTTAAGTTTCTGTGCAAAGTGCATAGAAATTTCCGGTAGGTTTTGGTCCTGGTCTAACAGTGAAGTAGTAAAACACTGTCCCAGTACAATTACCACTCTAGTTAAAGCCTGATTGCATGTTTTTAATGAGTTATTTAATCTTATTCTAGACAGATCGAGCTGCTTGATTGCAAAGGCATATCTAGACTTTTGTTGCTCAGTTAGAGTCCTCTATGGCTCTGTGCATACACCTCTACTGTGAATTGTTGTACTTTTTATGCCTTTTGAAAATGTTAAGTGGTAGATTTTCCATGCTTTCCTTTTGGAAGATATACCTGATATAATAATTTAAAATCTCTGGCATTTTGGTGACTAGGAGTTTTGAAATGCCTGTTTACTATGCTAAATTCCACGAAGTATTTCTGCCAAAAAAGAAATTGTTGTCTATTTATGTCATAAAGGGAAGTTTTATCTACCAGTAAATAACTCATACAACAGGATTCAGAACACCTCTTCTAGGGCAGCTTCCATCTAAACTTCTGTTGGGAACTGTAATTAGGATGATTCACAGTTTGTGTTGCTTTCTTTAAAAAACAAACAAAACCTGTTCATTCCAATTGCATTCTTTTTTAGTACTTGATGATAATAAAGATATGCTTCTCTTACAAGAAATGAAGCTGATGTTGAATGCTGTGCCATTTTGCCATGTATGGCTTTGTGGCCATATGATTAATTGCTCTGAGAATGATACCAATGTAGGTCAAAATACAGCATTCAGTTTGAAAAGAGACATGTTTAAAAGGTGCTTTTTTTCCTGACAACTATTGAAATACAAAAAAAAACGCTTTAAAAATAATATTTTCTTTTATATCTTACTAGTGACTTATAAGGCAGATACTTAGAGGACACTTCATTTTAAATGGAAAGCCAGAAAGAGAAAATCAACTTTCTTTTAACATAACAGTAAATAAATTCTGTTCCTACAAATCCTTATTCTTCTGAAGAAGGTGTGGAACCCCCCAAATTTTAGTTTCTACACTGAATTTTATTTCTGTGGGCTTACATAAGCAACACAATCACTGTATGTTCCCATCAGTAAGGTAGTATTTGGTTTCAGTATTTACTGTAGTCTCTAACTGGAATTACATTGCAAAAGTTTTGATTGCTTGTGCCACTGTTAGGCAATCATGTTTTAGCTTTAAAAATACCAAAACATGTGGAATGTTCACTTTGGGATACCAAAAAGAAAAGAAAAATTCAGCTATGAAGGGGGAAAAAAAAAAAAAAAAAGTCTTTTTTTTGTAAAAGCTTCACTTCCAATTCAGTCAGAAAAACTATTATTGGTGAAAATAATCCCTGTAAATACTGGAAAATACATATCATTTTACTAATTCTGAACACGACAAAGCACTTTCTTTTGGTCTAAAAGCTGTTGGAGTTAATCACTCTTTTACAAAACTATGCTCTGGTGAATAAATATTAAGTTGTGTATTACTTACTGGGCCAAAACATGAAAGATTTAACACACTTTTAATAGTTCATGCAGTCAGACAATAAAAATGAATAGCAAAATTTATGCTTATTTGAGTACTCTAAAAATATGGTTCTGCTATGGATAAGCTCTTAATCATTAGAGCGCAGTCCTTATGCCACAGTTACTCCAAGAGCAGCTCTTTTGTTTGGAGGATTGTGAGAGCCAGCAGATATTGAACACATTTTGTGCAAGATGTCCTTTTTGTGATTGTGGTAATCTCCCTGGCCTAGAACACCAGGCAAAATTATAATTTTGAAATTTTATTTAGCCTTGGGTCAAAACTTTAGCAACATAGTGTCTTGGCTAACAGTGCTTTTTCAAGTTTTGTAAAGTTGCTTTTTGCCAGGTTTAGTAACAAGAACAGGAAAATATTGTAAAATCACTGGAAACTCACTCTGACTGTGAGTAACGTTATAAATCCCAGTGAACCATTCTGGTTACCATTGCTCATTTGGATTTGTGGTACATCTTTAGTCCACTCTTATTAGTTATGTGCAGAGCTAGGCCAGGTGCCTTATTGGCATATAGGAACGAAGGTCCTTTCTGCTGTTAAAGATCTGTGAAAATTGGACACAGAATTTTTGCACTTGTGGTCTAGCAGGTGTTAAACCACAGCAGTTTTGTTCTGCGGTGGCTGGGTATTTCCCTTGCAAGAAACAGCCTTTGCGATGTGACGTGGCTGGTGCAGCCATGCCATAGAGAAGATTGTCATCGCAAAAATTCTGTCTCAGTATGCTGGGGGGTGTGTTGCATTGCAGCAAATTTCTTCTTCATCTACTTAAAATTAGAAGATGCCTTTCAAAATCGCCAACACTGAACAGATTCCTGTTGGGATGTTGTTTTCATACAAAATAACCTCATGTTGGCTTGTGCACACTGCATGTAGCTCTGCCATGCAAATGAGCACCAAAAGCTCTTCTTCCTCCTGATGTTGAACGTCTGGTCTGTGCTTTGGCCGCAAACCCATCGCCAGCCTACTAAGACTGTGGAATATCCCCCCAGTGAAAGTGGGCCGCAGCCCAACGTTTCCATTCTAAAACACTCAGCAGGTCGAGGGAGGTGATTTTGCCCCTGTACTCTGCTCTTGTAAGACCTCACCTGGAATACTGCGTCCAGCTCTGGAGCCCTCAGCACAAGAAGGACATGGAGCTGTTGGAGCGGGCCCAGAGGAGGCTACAAGAATGACCCGAGGGCTGGAGCACCTCTGCTGTGAGGACAGGCTGAGAGAGTTGGGCTTGTTCAGCCTGGAGAAGAGAAGGCTGCGGGGAGACCTGATTGCGGCCTTCCAGTACTTAAAGAGGGCCTATAGGAAAGAGGGGGAGAATCTGTTCAGTAGGGACAGTGGTGACAGGACAAGGGGTAATGGATTTAAACTAAAACAGGGTAGGTTTAGATTAGATGTAAGGAAGAAATTCTTTACAATGAGGGTGGTGAAGCACTGGAAGGGGTTGCCCAGAGAGGTGGTGGATGCCCCATCCCTGGAAACATTCAAGACCAGGTTGGACGGGGCTCTGAGCAACCTGGTCTAGGTAATGGTGTCCCTGCTCACTGCAGGGGGGATGGACTAGATGACCGCTAGCGGTCCCTTCCAACCCAAAACATTCTATGATTCTATGATTCTATAACACGGGCAGTTGTAAGGAGTGATACTCCGTCAGTGCCGGGGACACCAGGACCTTTCTCAGCGCTCCTAGGGCTCGGTGGTGTTATGAGGTCAGCTGGAGGTTGTTGGCTGAGGCCTTCTTTCTTAACCCATTTTCTCAGAAGTTACTGGTAATCTTCCCTCACTCCTTGTCAGCTGAGGACTGCTGATTGTTTTGGTAACAGACAAGTAGAGATAATATGGGGGGAAAAAAATCTTTATGGTTTTTTAAAATTTTCTGTGCTTTGAACAGCAGTTACTATTTGCTATTAAATAAGGCAGCTTGATTTTTAAAGTTCCAGGCTGCAAACTCTCATCTTGCTTAATTCCAGAGGTTTCATACCTTTAACTTGCATAAGAGTCTTTGAAGTTTTGCCTTCTGAATAATTACTCAGTTATTGATATGAAACGATTTGTATACCAAACAATGAGGTAAAATTTTGTCAGTTAGTTCAGCAATTAGTTTCCCTTTCATTTACCTTAATTTGCCTTGATGCTTATTTTCTTCCAACTATCACAAAACCTCTATTTCTAATATCAAACAGGAAGAAATACACCTTTTCAGTAAAATCCAATAATTAGGTTCTCTGGATAAAAAAACCCCTTCAAACAAGGTAGAATCCTTTTTGCAGTAGACAGCCCTTTCAAGAAAAAAAAAATTAGGCTTAACTCAGACTAGTCTTTTCTCAGTGAATTCTGACACTACATCTTGCAGAAATGGGACCAACAAAAGTTCTTATCCTTTTTTATTGTCTGTAGTAGTTGAGAGGCCCATCAAAGCTTTTAAAGATTCTCTCTGCCTCTTTGAAAACAGCCTGGATTGCTGTAAGGCAGCGTTAGAGGAGGGAAACAGTTGCTTCTGCTTTTGATAGATTCATTCACTCGGACAGTATGAATAATTTTAGCTCTCCAATATACAGACATAAAAGTCACTAGGAAATGTCGTCTATTCAAGACAATGTGATTGGATTGCTAGACATTATTTGCTAATTTTGAAGTCTTTTAAAATGTCTTGCCTTTTCATTTCCTGCAGTTAGATTTTATCATGCTGTTCTGCTGTCACAAAGTTATTACTATCCTGTAGCAGATTCATCCAGTGGAAAGATGCACTGAAATGACTTTCAAATGGTTTTCTTTCGGTCTGCCACCATAGTATTTTTAAAACATGGACATTATTTTTGTGCTGCTAATACTGAGGGACAAACTCCATCTGATAGTAGAAGTTTAGCACTCCTAACGCCAAACTTTGGTCAGAGAAATCGGTCTGATCTGGATTTATTACTTGGAGCTACTCTGTTTGGGAATGGCAGCTCTAAATCCTAACAAGGCACAACAGATGCATTTGAGGAGTGCCTCGAAGGTACTCAGGACCTGTCTTACAGCAACACAAGCAGAATGTTAAGTAACATAAACTGTAGAAGAGCTAACACCAATAATGTCAAACAATTTGACAGACATGTACAGTAGATGCTTAGGCTCCTCCTCGCCTGGGTGGCTTTGCCTAAACTCCTGTTGACTTCAGCAAAGTCTCTTTTTAAGGGTCAGAGTACCACTAAAAGTTAAATTAGGGAGGAGTTTACTTCCCTCTGAATGCTTTTATCTGCAAGGGCTTAGCTTGTGATTAAAATGCAGTGGCTGCATAGCCAGTGGCATTCAGCTGCCTGTTACGGAGGTGCTGCAAATGCTGAAGTAGTGCCTGAACTCTCATTAGCAGCATTTGTCAGGAGCCACGGGATCTTCCTGTTTTCTCTCTTGTTGCATTGTAAATATTGTTTAAAGGAACAGCGTGATATAACAGCAGCAGCTGAAGAGTCCTACTAGCTCATTTGACTTGCAAATGCTTAATTATTCAGATAAATTTTCAACTTAAAAACTAAGGGGGGGGGGGAAACAATGTCAAGTTCATCATTCTGTTATTAGCTTTTTAGGGTTTTTTTGTTTGCTTGTTTAGGAACCTCAGTTCAGAACTCTGTTACTGTGATTATACTGAATGCTTTTTCCCACCTAAATTCCAGCAGAACACTCAGAAAAATATCATGTACAAATATCATACATATTTCTAAAATTAAATATAGATGTAACTATACAAATGTTCCTTGTCCTGTGTCATTTTCTAAGACAGCTCCTCTCAATTAAATATCTAGATCACAGATACAGATCTCAAAATCTGCAAAATTTAATATGCAATGAATAGGCATAGTCAGGTATTATGTATGTATTAATATATGCGTCAACTGGCCCAAGACACACTGAATATGGAGGATATTCATCAGTCTTTGTTTCAACTTTTAATTTTGTTTTCTTAGATTGCTTTTCCATTCTGAATCTGAAAGGATTCTAATGCGTTGTAGTTTATGTCAGTCAAAACCAGAAGCAGGACTACTACAGGGAGGGGAAGGTTAATGTTGTTGACCAGTCTTTAGCTCCGGAAAGGACGAAGAGCTTGCAGATCGTATGTTTCTTTGCAGTTTACCAGGCAAACACTGACATAAAATAACATGAGTGAATTTAGGAACTGTAATACATGCTGCGACCTGAAACAGATTTGAGGGTTAACACAGGGCTCAGATGAAAATGTCTGTTATTGTCATTAATTGCTGGTCACAAACTCTCTCGGTTCCTTTTAGAAAGATGTCATTGGATTCTCTGCCCGTCAGCTCTCTCAGACAAATAGAAAAATTGTTTTCAGATAAATAATACGGAAATTTATGTTAGTAACCTGTATCACAACATGTAAGTCCTGCTGTGGCAGGATGAACACTGAATACCTCAAATGCTTATTTTCTTCTTTATGAGTGAAAAGAGGCCAGCACTATACCTGGCGTGGTCTATGAGGTGCTTAAATATTGTTATACCTTACCTCTATATTAAGTCATCTAATTTGGACAGGTCAGTTTATTCTTCTTATTTTATACAATACTAGTCAGTCCTAGGAAAGAGAAAGAAGAAAAAAAAAAAAAAAAAGTGACTGGATAAATTATTTTATTTACATAAATGGAATGCATTTTAAAATTATTCTTTCTTATATTTCCTACAAGCTGGTAATTTAGATGTTGAGGATGCAATGATTTTTGCCCCTCTCCCCTTCTTTTATAACTGACTTTTTGAATACTTTCAATACTTTTAATACATTCAATACTTTAAAAATATCTTATTTAAGAATAAATATCAATATAGAAAACAGAACTCCTTAAAATGGCCTCTATTTTTAAATTCCATTGAAATACGTAAAGGAGAAAGAGTTCATTATGCTTTTTTTTATTATAAACAGAAAGTACACTTGGAATACATAGTTCACAAAGTTATTTTGAGATGCAAACCAGATAAATTATTGATATTAGTTGCAGGTTTGGGGATGGGTTATTGAATGTCTGACAGACAGATGTGCCTGTAAACTAAGCAAGGATTAAGTAGGTGTGAGTGCATTTGTACCTTATGACATTTAAAATTACACAATATGAGATGGGATTTATTGCTCCTATTTGGATATAAATTCCTATATTACTTGACAGTGGAGTGATAGTGGAAGAGGACTGATGATTTATGATTTAGATATTAGGGGGAAGTTTTTTACAGACAGGGTGGTGAGGGGCTGGAACAGGCTGCCCAGAGAGGTGGTGGATGCCCCATGCCTGGAGGTGTTCAAGGCCAGGTTGGATGGGGCCCTGGGCAACCTCGTGTAGGTCCAGGCCTGGAGGTTGGTGGCCCTGCCTGTGGCAGGGGGGTTGGAACTCTGTGATCCTTGGGGTCCCTTCCAACCCAGACCTTTCTATGATTCTTTGATTTCTTGAAGACTGTAATTTTCAGCATACATAAATCAGAACTGAAACTTTTAATTTCAAATACATTAATCTATTAACTGTACCTACTTTTTTCAGTTTTAGAGAGGATTCTTAATGGGAGGGTAAGGGGAATGAAGAGAATGAAATGGACAGTGGGTGGTTTTTCCCACAAAGGAATAAATTATTACTTTGTTCATTTTTTAATCTATTATGAATGTAACCTTCATTTGGCTTTGTAGTCATGGAGGTTGGGGTCTATGAAATGATGGCTTATTATTTATGTTCAAGTTGCTAAGAAGCTGTGCTTTGGGGCTGTGCAGGAGGTTGAAGACAAACACTTGTACATCTAACAGGAGCAATGTACATTCTAGCTAAAATTTGGTAAATATATCTAGTCACATATGGACCTAATACAATACTGATTAATATCTATGGAATCTTTTCAGTGGGCTTTTTCTTGTTCCTTGCATTCATGCTCCAAAACATCAAAATGCAGCATTTGCTTTTCTGTTCTTCCAAAACAGTTAGGTCAGTTCAAATAATCAGCTGAATCATGACTGTTATTCCAACTTCACAGTTTCAGTTTCTCACAACAATTTTCAGAATATAGTTTGTTACATGTATGATTTTTGCTTTCATTCCTCTTACAGCTGAGAATGGGCCTCTATAAGCAGTTTTCCATGCAAGTAGTGCATTCTGCTGAAAACTTCACTATGTGACTTTCTGTGCTTTTAGAATATAAAACAGAGGACTAAATAGATCTTTGTCATCATTAGTTTTAAAGCAGTATATATAAAGAGGAATATGTGTGTTTATAAAATGTGTATAATATACAAAGACATATATGGCCATATAATATATATAGTTTAATGTTTAGACATGAGAATGCTGTTGATAATTTTCTTATCTGTGTAAACTACATCAAAAGTCTGTAGCTAGACATACATATGTAACAGGATATATCCACTGCCTCAAATCTGCTCGAGCATCACTAGCTTTTCCTCTTGAGACATTTTATCAAGGGGCTAAGTTGTCATTGACTAACGTGCAGCCACGAACAGCAGCATTCTGTTTTCTTAAAACACAAGATGCGTGTATTCCTTCAATCTTTAGATTAAGAAAGGCATCCAGAAGTTCTTAAAAATAATTTGCAACTAAGGTCTGTTGCTATCTCTTCATTTCACCTTGGCTTAAAAGAGCTACAATACTGCAAATTCTTGGTTATTTAAAATATATGACAAGGCTTTGTGCTGTAATACTAGTGAAACAGCTTGTGTTGATGGCAAATTGAAAATGAATGATTTCTTTGTAAGTATAGGAGCTTGAATCCCCCACACCGACCTTCTTAGAAATGTAGTACGGAAGCTTTTTATTTTGCAATTGGAAATGCAATTTTTTTACGCCCCATATAAATTCACTTTAATAATCACTTCCTAAAATTAAGGTTTAAAAATTTGCTATGTCATTAGTGCAATAAAAATGTTTTGCGAGTTATATAGGCAAAGAGCTACCCACAGTAGACACCTATTCATAAGATATAACAGCTGTCAGTAAATTATCTGTCATCTGCCACTTTGAATATTTACTGTTTCTTTGCTGCTTTTGGTTTTGTTTCATTTTTTTGGGTGTGTTGGGGGGGTGGGGGTTTTGTTTGTTTTGGGGTTTTGTTTGGGCGGTTTGTTTGTTTTACACTAAAGATTGAATTAGACTTAGTGCACATGTGCAGTTCTGTTGTGCTTTTTCTGCTTCCAACCCTTTTGCTGTGTCTTTTTCATGTATGTTCATAGATGAAGAGGGAAGATATTTAATTTATTTAATTAATTTAATTTACATAACTTGCAATGTAGAAGACTCTGTTTCACTGCATCAGTATCTAAGGTGCGCTTGCCAGTCTGTTGTCATTGTCAGCCTTGTATTCCCACCTGGGTTTTAGCTCGCTCCAGCCCCGAGCTTCAGCGCTTTTGCTGCCAGCAGCAGTGGTGGGCCTCAAAGCTGTGTATGATGTTCAGAATGATTTTGATCAGGCAGGAGGAATGCAATGAGTTCAGAAAACCCGAGACCTGAGTTTTTGTAGGCAGTCTTTTGAAGTGGGCATTCTTACAGATTACTACTAATATTTTGTATGTGTGCACGTGAGTGTCTGTAGGCGAATATACTCAGTTCATTCTGGATTTTGCATCAGTTCAGCAATGTTAAGAATGTGAAAGTCAGGTTACTCCTTGATTATTCGTATAATATCAGCGTTTCTTAATTCAGTCAGAAGCCTGCCTATGAAAGATGCGTGAAAGTCAGTGCATCTTTGCACACTTGGGACTCATCTGCCTGGGGCAACTTTTGGATGAAAGGAACGGATTGAGTTTAACAGACAATAGTTATGCTGCGTTAACTCCCCAGGTGGAAACTCCTGTTCTGCAGAGGTGGCTTTATTACATTTTATCTTAGTAATGTACCAACACACTGAAAGACAGCTAAGTACAGGAAGAAAACTGCACAAAAGAATCCTGGTGCAGAGTAACAGTCCTCATAGCTGATCTGTTCTGCAGTAAACCTGTTGAGGCTCTTGTAGATAAATTCAAAGTTACAAGGACATATCTATGAGAAGATGAGAATCCAAAGCACCCTGTCCTGAGAGTTACTGAGTAGAGACATCTTTCCTCATAATTGCTGCTTACAGTACAAATGTTCATTATATTTAATTGAAAGGCTTCTTATTACTTTAATGGGACTTTGCATCCTCGCAGCCAGGGTCTGTAGGTGGTTGTAGCCACAGTGATTTCACTAGGAAAATTCTGTAAACTTTCTTCTTGGACTCAGTGTGTGGGTTTGGGGAATACAGATCTTTTGGGGTGTATCATGTCATGTTGCCTCACAGGACAGAGGTCTAAATCAAAATGAAAATTCTTTAAAAAGAAAAAAACCCTTCCTACATAAAGTTCAGATCTGCATTTCAGAGTGAAATTCCAGGGGAAATAAGTGCCTGGTTTTATATAGAATAGATGGTGTGTTTATCATTAAGCATAAGCAGAGCTTATTTATATGTCTTTCCTATCGTGTTACTTTGAACAAAAATTAGTGTCTGGTTTGTTCCTAGAGTTGCATTTGTGCATCTGCAATAACTTCAGAAGAAATGCCATTCAGTCGCAGCACTTCTGCAACCATGTTAAGGAAAGTAGATGGAAAAAATCATTTTCACTGTATAAAATAGGGAGAAAGCCTACTGTGTTCCATAGGTACACTGTTGTTTTTAAATGCTTCCCTTTTCAAAAGTTAATTGCGTGATTGCTGCATTACTTAAGAGCTGAGAAGGACATATCTATAATGAGCAGAATCTGAATAGATTTTTAATGCATCTCTTTTAGTTCTCCCTGTGGCTAGGAGTGCTTATTGAGATCTTCATTTACAATAGATTACTGCTACTTTTTTAAAGTACTTTCCTACTCTCCATAATTGATGTATTAGTATATCCCCTAAGCATATTTTCTTGTTCGTCTTTACTCCATTAAGATTAAACAGAATGGTCATTAGATCATAAAGAAATAAAATATTCACTTTGCTACTTACTGCAAAAACACTGCTATTATCTGTCAAATATAAAGATTAACTTTGCCTTCAGGTACATTTTTAATGGCCTTTTAAATATAGCCCTGTAGCACTGTAACACACAGTAATATATGAAGAACTTTCTTCATTGGGGGGAAGTATATCTTAATTAGGTGTTAGCCCCAGAATTTTTTGCGCAGCTCATGCTCTTAGCTGTGAAAGATTTTTATCCATGGTTATCTGAATTCATGACACAGTTGCAACACAGGTTGAAATTAGGGAGACGATTCGTTCTTTATTACCTGCTATAGACTTTTTAATAGATTTTAATTAAAATGTCAAAGATCATATTCTATATATATATTTCTTGTTCAAATAGAAGTGGAGAATATGAGTTTGTAAAGATGAGTAATAATTCTATTTTCAGTGTGCAAGCATAAATTGTATGTGCAAACAGGTGTTCAATCATGAAACACAAATAAAACTTATTCTTGGAAGTTTAGGCTTGCAGATTGGCGCGTTTCCCTTATTCATTATAATCCCTCATACTTTTCTCCACTGCCCTCTTCTTCTAAGGGAGAAAAAGAGAATGTTTCAAATGGTGATAGTAATTTTCAAAGGGCATCAGGGAACACAGAGGACACTTCTGTACTAACAGATACAAAATACATAAAATATATGCAGCAGCATAACTGCAAAGCTGTTCTTGCCAGTAAAGGTCAAGTTTACCATCCATCAAACTAGATAAACTTTGCAAAAGAAATATAGTATTAATGACTGATTAATTTTATCAGGAGCAATTGCAGTCATATTTATTTTATTGATTAGTTCATTATTAATGCTCCCATGGCTCCAAAGTCAGTGTTCACAGATAACCAAAGAAGTATCAATATTCAGCAATTTTGATTGTTATCGACAGTGAGATCTCTCCATCAGTCCTTGGTTCTGGGACGTTTTTCTGGCTGCCTTGATATTACTGAAATCATTCAAGATTTGACTATCATTCAGAATTGTAATGATAAGCTTTGGGATATTCTAGTTTATGTTTATTTTATTAGTTTTTTTTAATGATGTCACTAATTTCTGTAACACTTAAGGTCTTCCAAGGGAAAGGCCCTTTTCCCAAGAAGCCTGTTGTGCTATGATGGCATTCTATGATTTACAGGAATTAGCAAAATGACATGATGTTTCATACGGTTTAAAAGAACTAGTTCTTAGTAAAGAGTTCATGGAAAGATTAGAGAAAGTGGTCATTTTGGTTTTATAAACTGAAATTATAGTCAGCAGATGTTGTAAGATACATTATTTTAATACCAGGCATGTGTTTGGCTAGTTATATTCAGGCTTTCCTTTTTTTAAGTCAAAAACTTAGCCTGTAGGGTAACAATTCTTTGGCACCAAAGCCGCCAGTTTCTTTCGGTAGTGCTGTAGTTTTGCTAGCGGCAGACACCTTCCTGAGTGCGGCGGTCTCCAGGGCCGGGTGAGCTACCCGCACCAGCAGTTCAGTTCAGGTGCTGATCTGATCTCAGCCCTGCTGCCTTCTCCCAGTCTGGGAAGGAAGGTGCTCGTTTCTGCTTGACTTGGTGTTTTGACATATCTGCCTGAGGTTTGGTGTGCCTTGTCATTTGATTGGGAACACAGCCCCTGTGATGCGTATAGGAAATGTTATTTCTTCTTTTTATCACTTTTCCTTGGGTGAAAACATTCTTACTGACACGTCCCTCACTTATTATGTAAAGCAGGTGATTAGCTGATTACTTGTGCTCCACTTAGCAGCATGATTGGCTATCTGTCACTCGGCAATGTTGTGGAACAATCTTCAGAAGAGGGCAGTTTGCGGCGAAGATGCTCCACCAATGTCACCTTCAGTGTCCCGGAAGCCCTTCGTCTCTCTCTCTGCTGGACTCCTGGAGAGGGTCCCACTGGCAGTGACTGGCTCTTCTTTTTAGGGCACTGGGCAATTACATCTACCTGGCCTAAGCCTGCCCTGTGCCCCTGCCTCCCCCCTGCCCAAGGGCTCTGACAGAGCTGCATAAGTACCCCTGATCGCCTCCGTGGAGCTACGCGGAGACAAGTGCTGGGATTAAATTAACAATAAATAATCAAGATCCTTTGAACCTCTGACACTTACTGTAAATGTTTTCTGCCAGCCGATATGCAGCACAATAGCAGTGCCATTTCTTATGTATTTGTTGTGCAAAGTAGAGGAAATTGGTTCCTTACATGTACAGTCTTGCCTTTACTTTTAATCTCATCTTTCCTTCTAATCATCCTGCAATTGCACTGAAAAACATTTTAGTAAACATATATCAACTTTTTCTGAAATTGTTTTCCAGGCTTCTCTTAAAGAGCACTTATGTTTCAAGCTCTTCCAGATTGTATATCATTATTTGGTCAATTCTTCTGTACTTAATTTTAAGACTTGCCAGAGTTTATAGCGTATGTATTCTTTTCTTTAAATAGCTGTTCAAATTAAGTGAAGAAATTCAGTTGCAGGCCATTTATTCACCCATAATGTTATATGAGAAATTTTTTCAATCTTTTTCTTTTTTTTTTTTTTTTTTTTTTTTTTCCTCCTGTGGAAAGTATTATACACCAGCTTGTAAGTCCCTTGTCAGTTTTTATTTCTGCCTTCATGTCTTTTTAACATCTGTTTCAGGAAGACCAGGCTTTGTTTCAATTCCAGTATTGTTTTGGCCAGTCTATACTGAAAAAGAATACCATGGAGCATTGTTAAATTTACAAGTAAATAATACAAATTCCTACATACTCCTAATATGTCTTAACTGTCCATATGTTAACTAAAGCCCCTATCCTTTCCCATGTGTTGGTGACTTTAAAGAGGAACAAAAATAACAATACAAAAAATGCAAACAAATAACGGTTAAATTAATTGTTTTTCATATCACTATGCCAAAGGTTTGCAATCTGTTTGATAAAGAAGGAGAAATTTCTTACTCTTTACAGAAAACATTAGAGCTTTGTCATCCTATAAAATTTATTTTCTAGTAGCAAAAGAGATTGGGCCTTGTCCTCTTCATACAGTGCTGCCTTTGGGCTTGAAGCACCCACAGTCAGGCTTCAACCTAAGAGAAAAATATCTGGAATAAGGATGATTGAGAGGAGTGATAACCTTCTCATCCGAATGTTTATAGCTGAAAATCTTTTTGTTTTTCTAACCTTCTGTTGTTGGCATGTAATAGTGTAAATTCTTGTGGATGTATGAGCTAGACAGTAGGCCCGACTGCTACCTGTTGTTTTCCTCTTAGATGAGTTTGCTACTTTTCCATTAGACCTAGTGTAGGCCCAAGCTGTCTTGATGGATGTAGAAGAGCAAGCTGAAAATATGGAAAAATAAAGGGAAAAGAAAGATGGCCAGTTTGGGATAAGACAGTAGCCTTGCCCCTGACTGAGTCACCACTGCACTTGACATTGCTTTTTCCTTGGGATAGTAACTTATGTCCCCTGAATCTTAGATACCTTTTGGAAAAAAGAGGTTATTGATACTCTCTTTTCTCGTTATGGTGTTAGGAGAATAAATTAAAATATGTTCATTTAGTACATGTTGGTGAAGCATACAAAAATACAGGGGGAGGGACTGCCTTATATTTTTTTTATATACATTTTGCTTAACTGATGACATAATTCCTCGATGTCATCATTAAGACAAGAATTCTTTTCCCACAGTGATGTCAGTAATATTTTTTATTCACAGAAGCTTCATCTAACGATTTCAGAGCACTTGAAAAATATTTAATAAACTTCCTGATACTCAGACAAGTTGGATAGAGAGTTTTTGTCAGTGTAGAGTGGTTAAGTGCCTTGCATATCTTATAATTCCCAGTTTAGTCACTGATTTAAGTTTTACACCAATTTAAGGACAAATGTATTTCTAAATCTTTTCCTGATGGCTATGTAGAAATTCTTCATAATCTCCATCAATAAGTATTTTCATGTTGATGTCCCTCCATTGTGTTTTATCTCTAGACTGAATTGTAAAAGAGGAAGATCATATTCCAGTTTAAAACAAATGCTAAGTCGAAGGGTCTTTTCTTTGGCCAGTGCCTTTGAATAGTGATTTTGACTAGATATGACTTTCAGAGTTGCTTCAAACTAAGCTCTTTAATTATGAGGTGATGCTGAAAGAGCTATATTCAAAGCTTAATTTGGATAGGAACTTGATGCTTAAGAGTTAATGAGAATATTAACTAGTAAGGATAGGTAATGTAGAATATCCTTTGTTACCTTTTTTTTTTTTTTTTTTTTTAATTAGATCACAGGAAGTGGCTTTATGACTGTCTAAGGCAGAAAACTAGCAGCTGGAGTTCTTTGGCTCTGGCAGTGCTATTGCATCCTGCAATACTGGGCACCTCAGTCTCTCTTTTGATACCTGTGACAGTCAGTCTGTGAATTGACTGTAAGGTTAGGCAGAACATGTATACGTTGTGACAGCCAATATTGTATGTGCTTTTGTAAAGCACTTGTAAAATTTTGTAAAGTGCTTTTGATTTCCAAGAAAGGGAATGTTCATACTGTTACTCTTAATACCTCAACCCCATGGTGGAGGCGGCTGACAGTGAAGGAGAGATAGGGAGGACTGGATCATTTGAATGTTTCTAAGGTAAAAGGCAGATCATTCGTTCATCATTTGAAGAGCAATAGGAGATTCTGTAGGAATTAATTAGAATCCTTTTAACAATTTTGCCCTTCTCTGAGTGTAGATGAAAGGAATTTGACTTGTTCTTTAGATGATATATAAGACTTGATGATACTGCCTTCATTTCTCTCAGTTTGTGAGGCATGAGGAAATAAGACGGGTTCCAAGCGGTGGGATAATTCTATTTTCTTCACAAAGTATGAGAAAAGAAAGGCTTCCATGTGTTGATGAGATCATCACTTTAATAGCAGCCATTTATCTCAGAATGCTCTCTGGAGGTAAACACAACGATCACTTTTAAAGTTAAAGGCATAATTCAGCCTGGCTATTCTCTTAATTCTGTTCTTATTGAGGTGGCTTGGTTCAACAGATCTATTTAAATGGTGAAGAATGCAGCAGGCGATTTTTTCAAGAATGCTTTATATACTCATTTTGGTTTGATTTAGGATTCAATAGCAGATGCAAAAAAAATCCATCTCTTTTTAAGCAATAAAGCTTATCAGGCTGGGTGGAAATATGTAGAAAAAAAGACATTTTTTATGTTGCGCTGGGGAAATGCAAAGCTGGCAAAAAGTTATTTTGCAAATGACAAAAAAATCATAAGTTCTCATCAGGAACAACACAGATCACTGCAGTCAGTTTTGATGCTAGAAATAGTGCTGCTTTATACACAGAGTAAACCGGTTGCTAAGGAATAGGTAGGTTGAGCCTTTTCAAATTAAAGCATAGACTAATACCTGCATGAGACACTTATTGGAAGTCGGTTATAGATGAATTAAAATCAATTTAGAGATAAAATGATTAGGAAATGGCAATATCTACAAACTCAAGCACACAGTGGTCTTACAAGGACTTAATCAGTCTGATCAAAGCATCGATCATAAATTTCTCTACAACTGTTGGTTGCTGATAGAAAGGAAACTGCTGCTTTTGCATCCATACATTCAGATTTGTACGTGTGAGGGTGGATGTTTAATGCTCTAGGTTTCATTTTTCTTTCCAAGGAGATTTTATACTTTCCCCTAGTATAGCTGCAATGAGCCTATCTTACTTTATTTTCTTTCAAGTAAAGAATAGAACTGCTGCTCCCTTTTTCTTTCCTTTTCTAGGGCCTCAGACTATACCAAACAAGATCTTAATGAGAATGATGGTGCATTGCTGTGAGTTTTGTGGATGTGGGTATTTGGGTGTTGACTTATAAGTACACTTTCATTGAGTCCACAGAACCAAAAAAGAGTGCACGAGTCCTCAGTACTAAATTAGAAGTTTCTTCAGGTGTAGTCATCAAAAAATAACTCTTAAAAGGCATTTTCCCATAAAGAAAACACTTTCATAGTTGTGTAGGATTATAATTGCTTGTCCAAAATTCAAAGAAAGTTTCTAATATGTCCATCAAAACATTCAGCTGGTATCAGGTCAGGTTGTCTTATACACATTTTCACAAATTGTACCTGTAAATTTTGCAAACAAGACAAAGTATTTCTCATTAAACTTTCAAGGAATTAGTCATCCATTTGTAGGTTATTTCTCTCATTATTTATTCCATAATATCCTTCTTCTTAATGTATAGCTCTAGAAGTTGGAGCTGTTAAAAATTTTCTCCACTAAAATAAAAACGTTATTTAAAGAGAGAAGAAAATATCCCTTGTACATAATTGGCTGCTTATCATAGGCATTTCCTTTATGTTTTCACATTTACTTGACTTGAGTTACTGAGTTTAATAATGGTCAAGAAGCAAGTATAGACGTGAAAAAAAAATAGGAATAGTTAACATTGAGGAGAAATGTATTGATTTAATTAAATTTCTGTCATATGCCCTAGAAAGAAATGTCAAATTAAAGCCTGTTATATTGGTTAGATATTTCAGATCTGACACAAATGAAGTCTTTATTAATTCCTTGATTCCTAATTGTTATATTTGCATCACAGCACACCATAGCTCTTTGATACGGTTCTACTCTTGCTCCCATTGTAATTACGTAGGCACAGGAGAGAGGAATTGAAGCCTGTCTCCTTAATTGCTTAGTTTCTTTTAATATCCATATATTACCTGCAGGATTTATTTGATGACCACTGCTACTGCTGTCATCTGAAGACCCAGCTCACAGTCTCTTTTATCTTATGGCACATCCTGAAGGCTAGAACGTACTCTTATCCCCAGTATATATGAAGCATTGGGCACTGTCATGGTTTAGCATCAGCCAGCAACAAAGCACCACACAGCTGCTCGCTCACCCCCTACCCAGTGGGATGGGGAGAGAATCAAAAAAACCTTGTGGGTTAAGATAAAGACAGATCAGTAGGACAGCAAAGGAAGAGAGAATAATAATAAGAGCATAGAGAACAAGTGATGCACAATGCAATTGTTCACCACCCACTGACTGAAGCCCAACCTGTCCCTGAGCAGTAATCCCTCCCTGGCCAACTCCCCCCCCCCCCCATTTCTGAGCATGATGTCGTATGGTATGGAACATCCCTGTGGCCAGCCCGGGCCAGCTGTCCTGGCCGTGCCCCCTCCCAGCTGCTTGTGCTCCTCCTCGCTGGCAGAGCACGGGAAGCTGGAAAGGCCTCGACTTAGTATAAGCACTGCGACTGCTTCGCAACAACTAAAACATCAGCGTGTTACCAACGTTATTCTCACGCTAAATCCAAAGCACAGCACTGTACCGGCTACTAGGAAGAAAATTATCCCAGACAAAACCAGGACAGGCTCAGATAAAGTGATTTGTCAAAAGGGCATGTGGGAAGTCTTTGGTGGAACAGAAAATGACTCCATTGCTATCTAAGGCTGCCTCTGAGAACTTGAATGTGCAGAACAAAAGGCAGTAAAAGCCCAGATTCCTTGGCTGGAAGCCTTAGTTCTTGCCATGTGCAATTGTAACTCCACCTCTGCCTTATTTGACTCTTCTCTTTCTCCTTCTTGACCACCTTCAAAGGAATCAATTTTCCTTTTTTTTTTTTTTTAATCTCCTTTTTTTTTTCTTTTTGAATTCTTGATTTTCTTGTTTTTATTTTCCCATCTTCCTTGTACGCTTATGTCAATCACTTCTTTCTTCTTTTAGAATGTCATTGTTTTCTGGAAAGAAACAATTTAAAAGAATATGGTTGAATTGAGCTATTCCTGCCCTGCTGGAGTTATGCAAATATGGTGCTATGTAATTTGAAGAAATTAGAAATGTGTGCATCCTGCAGTATTGTTTTTTCTTCTCTTGACTTCAGATCCAAAGTACTGTTTCATAACTTCTCTCTAGTATTTTCTGTGGAGACTTGCAGTGCAAAGAGAGCAGTTTTGTTAAAACAAACAAAACCTGTGATTTTTAATGAATTTGAGCAAAATCTTAAGATTCTGCAATTTTATGTGCAGAAAAATCCCTGAAGTAATTTGTCCTAGGTTATTCAGAAGATTTCATTTTGGTAAAATAGGTTGCTCTTTTTTTTTTTCCTGTGTTTTTTTTTAATGGTTTTACTTATACATTGTACATTATATGGTTATCAAAGGAGCATCTGAAAATGTAGCATCACTACTATGTGATGAAGTAATATATACAATTAGTGATTTCAAACAAACAAAAAATCCCACTTCAAATGAAGAACATAAATACTTTGTTTTCAAAATCTGAGATATGATGATTCAAGGAGATTCTTATTTTCTTCCTAAGTTAATTTTTGGCTAAACTGACATTTTTGTTGCTATGGGACTAGAAAATCTGTTTCATACATTAGAATGACCAACAGAAGGAATATGAACGAAAAATGTTATGCCCACCCGATACGACCAACATTGGGAATCCAAACAGTTAATATGAGAGAGAAGACAAACCTAAATAATTTAGCTGCTAGAATAAGATCAATATTGAGGAAGATGAACTCCCTCGGAGAGATGAGGGAAGGCAGTTAAGGACAAGTTCATGTCTGTTGAAGAAACATGCTGCTAGAATCATGTCATATTAATGAAAAACAAAATTATCCTGGCAAACAGCTTATTTCCCATCTTTGCAGAGGGAACTCATTTTGAGTCTTGATAGCCAGGTCTCCCTGAAGCAAATACCCTGAGTCACAGATCAGCCTCTGCCAACAGTGTGGATGCTCCCAAATCAAAGCTAATAGAAGATCATTTCTCTCTTACCTTGGAAGCTGTTCTTCCTTTCTTTTTCCAATGCACAAATTCTTTCCAAATCACAGTTTGAAACCCAGGAGAAAAGAGAGTGAAAAGAGTCTCATGAACACAAGAGAAACTTGGTTAGTCAAATGCTTTTCTTTTGTTTCAGTAAAGAATCAACTTCTATAGTGTCAGCCATAATTTTAGATTAAGATCTTTGAAAATGTCAGTAGATTTTTTTGTTTGAATCTCCTGTGAGAGTGTTTCTGACCTGATTATCCCTGCCAATTTTGAGCCAATAAAATTTAAAAAACAACATTTATGTAGGTTGTGGTAGGGTTTTTTCCTTTCTTGGATTGAAAGAATGTTACTGTGCTTATCTGCAATTTTTGCACAGTGAAATTTTCTGTACGCGTTTCCTACCCCCTCACTGGGATTTTTAGCTTTTTGTGTTAACCTGGTAGCTGTGCCACTCTTGCTGCCCATTACCAACCAGAGAGGTGAGGCCGGCGCTGAGCCCTGCTGTCCCTGGCATCAGAGCATGTACAGCAGTTAGGCAGATACATCCTTGGTTGAGTGCTGCCGCACAGCGTGTACAGCTCTGATCACTACAGGGATCTTGGCGTACGGAGCTGTAAGCGCAACGTGCCAGCTGGGTTTCAGACCTATACCATCTCACCTCACATTACAGCCAGAAGAGTGTTTTATTTTTCCATGGAAGAGTTGTTAGTGCATACATGCCTCCACACTAGCACTGATTTTTGACCCTCAGAACCTTTGGCTTCCTATGAAATTAGACTTTTGTTTAAACGTTAATAACACTTCAGTGCTTTAATGCCATCGTTACCTGCTTTCAAATGCAAAATTGTGTCAATAAAGTGGAAATAAATTTAATGGGCTTATTGGCACCTTTAGAGTTAAGGTAGCTTGTGTGTGACCTTCTGCGTCATTAAGGTGTTTGCTGACAATGCAGCCTAACCGCAGTATGACTTTAACACTACTCTGTGAGGAATTACTTAATTTGAAAAGGCTTCAGCAAATTTTTATGCCTTTATCCGTCCCCATTCTGTCTGGCTGATAGAACCTGTCTGTACTCCAAATACCTTATCTTCCTCCTTGACAGGGAATTTCTAAGCATACATAATTCTGTAGACCTAATTGCTGTTGAATATTTTTCCAAATGTGTTTCCCAGGAAACAGTCTAAACCATAAGAAGTCTGAACCATAAAAATACCCTGTGAATTATACTGTCTATACCTCCAGTCTTTTCTTTAGATTTTCCTTTAGCCATCTTCTTTTTGAAACAATTATTACTTTGAATGTAAAAATAATGATCAATTAAACTGAAGTTTAATCACTTATTTCTTCTGAGTCAGCTCCCATCTTATTTCAAAATAAAGCGTGCCTTGATGCAGCAATGGAGGTACCTTGTTTATGCTGAAATGCAGTGTTTTGCATTATTAATATCCAGCATAACTGTTTCATGGCTAAAATAGCTAAATAAGTGTAAGAGGTAGGTCTTATAAAGCTTTCGGTGTGTTAGAATCATGGATGGATGAACTTGGAATGCGTGAGACTGACTAAAGGCATTTGCACGCGTAAGGACCACACGGGTTTTCCAGATGGTACCTATTGGTGTATATTATTTGCGCTAATTTCATGTTTGAATGGTGGAAAATGCAGTAAATGCAATAATTTGCCACAGACAATTGTAAAATTGACTGAGTGAATAACTATTAGGGAGTGATATTCTTGTCATGTCACTCTTCTCGCCGTATTAACAGATGATAGTAATGGTAGCAAGACTGAAATAATGTCTTAGGTAAACCTTCATATTGATTAATTTTACAAAAAAATGAAAAAAAAAAAGATAAAATCCTAGCACAGTATAATAAACCTCTCAGTTATAAATAGTTCTTCTTGATTTATCAAAATCCATTTAAATCCTTTCAGATAGTTTTAAAAAAAATAGCTATAGGAATTCGCTGCTTGATAGTACTTGAAATTCACATATTGTAATTTGAACAGGAGCATTATCAGCACTATTTGGGGAAATGCCTGTTCACTTATTTTCCTCAAGAGCTACATCTCATATTTCAGAAGTAGGTTTCTTACATTATCATTTTTTTCTGCTGTTACAGCTAGAATTAATGTTATTCTCTGTTTTTCTATCACTGACCCTATGTTTCAGGAAATCACAACATAGACATTAACATTGACTATGACGTGAAACAATGGAGTATATCTCAAAAAAAAAAACCAAAACCAAACAAACCACTTATTTTGCAAGTGTTTTTTACAGTCAAGTATAAAATAATAGTTTACTGTGAAAAGTAAATGTAAGAAAAAGTCTATTTCAGTCAAATAATTTATAATCAGATATTTCTTATATGTAACTTGATTTTCTAATGGGGATATAAAAGTCATACCCAGGTATTTAGCAGGCAAGTCTTAGGATTCCACGTAAAACAAAAATACTTGAATACAGGTGAGGTATCTTCTTACATGTGGAAATTGTTGGCCACCTAATGTACATATATAAGTAGTCTGTAGTTTCCAAACAATTTGAAAGTTGTATTTGTATGTATAATGCTGTTGCTTTTTCTTCAGAAAGCTTTATACTTCTTAAATTCTAAACTTAAAATATTTCTTCAGAGTCATTCACAGAGAAACAATGAAAAGTCACTGGTCATGGAATTTCACTGCACCATGCAAATTAGGAATGACACCTTTACTGTAATTCCTTGATTATCTTTAACCTTTGTAGGTTTTTGTATCTATTTTTATTAGTTCATATATAACAGGAACAGTGTTAATGGTTTGGAATAAAGTGCTTGGAATAGATTTTTCATTATGGTTTTCAAATGCTTTAACTCTATTTTCATCATTTAACTAACTTTCAGACCTATTTATTGCTTTGTATACTTCCAAACAAATTATTGTTTTCCCTTAAATATACAGTTTTAATAGGAGAATATATTTTTAGACAAAAAAAAAAAAAAAAAAGAAAAGAAAAAAAAGAGGGTGCGGGGAGATCTTCACCTTAAAAAGTTTTAATTTAAAGGGTCCTTTTTCTGTAATGATTAGTAAATATATTTCCCTTGCCAGGTGCTGTGTTACAGAAAGTGCTGAGCATGAGCATGTTTTTGTGAGGACAAAAATGCTATTTGTTGCTGCTGGCACTTAGTATTTACAAAGCTTTGCTGCGCTTTGAACGTAGTGAAATGCTGTAGTCACTGCTGGCTTTTGCTTCTGGAAAATCCTGCCTCCTGCTACGGAATTAGCATCTGCCACTGACAACTTCCAGCAGCTGACTGGTGGTGGTAAATCCCTGAAGTGGGAGCAGATCTAGCGCTAGCTGGATCACCTTCCCTGCGCGAGCTGTTCTGACGGGGGCCTCCCCGGTGGAGATTACCCTGGCGTTCAAGCAGGGCTTCTGCTGCGCCCAGCCTCTGGAGCGGCCCAGGGCTGCAGCGTGACGGTGGGGCTGGCCCCGCATTTCTGACGTGACCCATGTGTACTGGCACCAAACAGAAGCAAAAGGCAAACGTGACGCAGCGCCAGGCGGCCTGGATGCAGCTCCCGTCCCGCTGGAACGCTGCTTCCCCGCGAGGTCTTCCTCTAGAGTGCTCTCCGCTCAGATCAGGGTTGTCCTTCCACTTCTAAGAATCTAGGCGTGAGATTACAGGGTCATTTTGAATATCATTTTACTTCTCTCTGTTACCAGGGTAAGGTGTTCCAATACCATGTTTAAAACACTCAGTTTCATGAAAGCGATTTTAAAATTATTTATAAGAACTGGGAAAAATGAGATTTAGAAGAACTGGAATAATCTTCCTCTTTCTGTAAGTGGTTTATCTGCTCACTTTTGGTGATATGGTTATGTTTCTAATTATTGTGCGACATCTACAAGAACTGGAATTGTTTAAAGTAAAGGAAAATTTTAGAAGTCACCAGACTTCTTGAGGTTTTAAGTAAAATCTTGAATGTTATAACAGTGTTGATAGAACTGCACGATTCTCAACTGCATATAATCTTCTCTCTCTCTCTCTCCATACTTTACACCCTTCTTTACTCTCTAAACTAGTCTCTAAACCCAAGACTAATCCCTGTGTTCATCACAAAGTATTTTAGGGTAAAATATGACTAGAAAGCAGCTTGCATCCTGCTGGCTCCAATATTATATATATTTCCAGTACACTCTGGCCCCTTACTTACATTTGTTGAATCTTATCTTCCCTGCAGCATGTATTCTACTGTATTTTGCGTATATAAATTACAGAAGCTGGGGCATGTGAATATAAATGAAATCTCATCTTCTCAAAGGGCTGAAATGCCTGCTTTTCTTTTAGTCACGTGTATCTATGCTTCTTTAACATGGATCTTGAACTGTAACATTGCGGTTAAAATATATGAAAAGCATAGATACTCATTTTTAGGTTGGTTTCCTAAGAAACCGAAGTTTACGTGATTATGCTGTTCATCTGTTAGCTATAGATCTATCAGAAGCTACTGAGCAAACATGAACAAAGGGTAGAAACTGAAAATGAATGTCACTGTGTTAGAAGCAGGTAATTAGGGAAAATTGTCAGGAGGTTAGAGGGGAAAGATGCAGATGCGTTTCTTCCTCTGAGAGAAGGGCAGGCAGGCACGACGCAGACAGACGCTCCCTTTCAGGGTCTCTGTGCTTAGTGCAGAGCAACTAAGCAAACTTCAGACTTGCCTTCTTGCTGTAGTCCCGTTCACTTACTATGTTAATATTTTCTGTCAGAACAACGTAAAAAACTTTCTTGAATTGCCAATGGAAGATTTCTGCTTTTTCACCTCACGTTTCTAAGTGAAGCTTGAGCAACATGAGCATCTTCTGCTGCTTTCACTTCTCTGTACAAATGAAGGTAGAATCTTGTTTTGGTCTTTGGTGAAATACGGAACGGCATGACTGCCGTCCTTCCTGCACTGCTTCCTTGGCCCCGGGCTGCAAACATTCTGGGAGCCCCAGGGTTTAACGGCACCTCACGGTGAGACTGCCTCTGGCTGTAGCTTTCACCGGGGTAGCGGGTGCAGCGCTGCCCCGGCCATGCATCCTTGGTGGTGACAGGCAGAGGTCTGTCAGCTCGGGGTGAATCCCCATCATGGAACTGGCGTCTTGCTAAGTGTGACTGAGCTAAAATAAACTCATCTCCCGGCTTAACAGAAGCGGTCTCAGACTTTTATTCAGATAAGAACACTTGAATCTCTTAACAGAAAATACCTAAACTTTGTTGAAGGGCAGATCTGCTTCAGATTATTGCCTGCTTCAGATTATTGCCCTCTCACTGAACAAGTATTGTCGGTTTATGGCAGCCTGTTAGAGTGACATATGGGTTTCTCAACTGCCTCAAAACAAATAAAGCAGATTAGTGAGCATCTGATCTCATTAATTGTCCACACATCAGTTTGGACACCAACAGAAGTTTCCTATTTTCCTTGCACCTTCTGAAGAATTAGGAAACATTGCTATTAATCTCCAACAATGCAGAATGGCAAAATTCTGGACACTGAACATTAATGTCATAGCTCGGCATTTTAGTATGTTTCTTCTGCTTCAGGTAAGAGCTTTAAATATCTTTAGTCAGCATGGTCAGGTCATCTTATAATTTTCAGATATATCAGTATTATTTGTTAAGCTTTAAGTTCATCCAGTGACTCTACTGTGGCTGTCCTCTAGATGGTTGAGCTTAGGGTCATATTTTCAATCAGTGCAAAAATATAACTACAGTGCGTTACTGAAATAATGCTGATTTAAACCAGCCGAAAATTTGCTTTGGTGGTTAAATTTAAAATGTTGATGGTAATTAAAATCAGGCCTGTTATTTCTGTATGTATTATAATCTAATTTTCTCAGCTATCTTAATTTTCATTTCTTGTAATTAAAGTTAATGTAGGTCCTCAGGTTCACTACTGTCTTCTCTTCTGTATGCTAAGTACACCTGAAGTTATGTCCCTCCTGGTACTGCATCTTTCTCTCTTCATTTATGAACAAACAAACAAACAAAAATATTGTCCTTATTGCCATAAATGGAATCAGGGATTCTTTGAGAATGTGTATAAAATATTTTATTTTCCTAACATCATCACCTCATACAGGCTTTAAAACTTTCTTTTAAAATAGTCATTTCATAGCCTAGTCATGCCCTAGAGAGTCTGTGACACATTCAAATACCAGGTTTCCCAGTGCAGCATTTAATATCCATAAGGTCTGTATCAATCCTATTTATTTTCACATTCTGTCCCTTAACAAATATTGATTGCTTTTTTATTCTTTTACCTACCCCAATGTTAATAGGAACATTAACTATCTTGTTCCTGGTTTTAGCTATTGTGTTTACTTTCTCTACCTTATATTTTGGCCAAATAATTTAGTTCCCTGGTTTTGTTTCCCTTCTGTAAGATATTGACCATAGAAATCCTGCAGATTAATTCATTGAAGATCTTAATGCAGCCATATATGGTATTATTGAAGCCATATGAGTTCTTATTTTCATGGCAAGAAACCAGTGTAGAAGTCGCACTGTTATAAATTAGGCATAGTAGGAATCCTTGTAGGATTTCTTCTTTCTTTTGCAAATGTAGGTCGAGAAATTGTCATTTCTGTCCTGATTTCTTGCTGCATGTAGAATTATAGAAAAGACCTTTAAGATCGAGTCTGTGTAGTCTCATGTTTCTTCGTTTGTCATTAATCAATCTAGTCAATTAAATAATTGGAAGGGGGGAAAACCCCAAACAAAACTCTATTAAGGCTTATCCAAATTGCATTTCTAAAAACACTAGTCCATAGAACTCAGCAGCTGAATAAACTATAAAGCTTTAATTGTAATAAGCTGGGAAGAAAACGCTGTTAATGATTCTGGGTTTGGGACACTTATTACAGGCTGAAGAATCCATTGATCAGAAAAAATACTGTGTATAAAATATCCTTAGCCAAACATTAGAAACATAATATAGCTGGATGGTACTGATAGATCAGGCTTTCTGATGAAAGATTTTATATATATTCATGTGGAAAAAAGTGAAGATGTCAAATATTTCATGCGGTAGTTCATAAGACTTTAACACCATCGGATTAACTAGAATTAATTACATTTTTACAATGCAGTGACTTAACTGTGCTGTTATTACCAAATAATAAACATGGAATCAATGAAATTTTATAGCATCTGTCAGGGGGATATACTAGGGAACTTAGAAATTGATTTATTTATAAAGAAGGAAGACCTGATAAAATTTTAGAAGCATAAGATGAACTATGCCTAATATTATGAGTAACTGAATTTCTAATAGCAAAGCTGCTTAGTTCTGTACATGCAATATGTTGTAAAGCTGGTGGTTTATTATGTTAGTATTAGTGACAAATTATTTTAGGGCTGAAGCAACAAAAACTGAGGAACACCTTTTCATTATTCTCCAAATTGAATGTAGTCTTTTTAACTATCAGGAAGGGTTTAATGAAAAGGGAAAATGAAGATTAAGAGTGAGGAGAACCTTGCAGTGTAGATCTGACATGCTGGTCCATCTCGCTATGCAATTGCAATTTTTAAATATTAAAAACGCATCAAAGCAAATGTACATGCTTACTGTAATATACAAGATGCTCACAAGAAGGACAAAACATTTTCATTTTACTGTTTTATTCAAAGAATTACTAGTCTTTGAATTTTAATGAAGGTAGTTTCCTGATTTCAAAAATAAAAACCAGCCTAGTGACAAGTAGGTCCATTCATAGCTAGATGAAAAGTGCATTTTCAGATCATAACAGGGAGAGTTTTGTGTTCAACAATGTCTGATTCTTCAACAGCTTCCTTTCAGTGAATGATAGCTCTAATCCTTGAGGTAAAGATGATTTTTCTTTAGCCTGAGTGTAGGAAGCTTAGTTGAAGAGCTTTATCCCATCAGAGGTATCTTAACTGAATGGTTATTTTTCTACTCTATCCTATTGTTGTGTATTAGCACCAAGGAAGCTTCTCTGAATTTCCATGAAGAAAAATGACAGCAGTGGCATAGAGCAGCTCAAATGTGCCTAACGCATTTTGACAGGACAAAGAAATTTTAAACCCTGCATAATAGTAAAAATACAGTGTCCCTGTATGGCATTTTGGAGGTTTTGGCACTGCCTGTCTGATAGCTCATTCTGTGAGATTCCCATACCTCTTCCCTAGTCCATTCTCACCTCAGTCAATCCTGCATCCCAAGATCTTTGCAACTCATTTTCATTCCTGGTAATCCTCCTATCTCCTGCTGAGCACACCACCTCTCTTCCTACAGCAGCTCGGCAAGGAGATAGCTAATGCTCCACTCAGGGTTAGGAGAGAGGCAGATCTGGCACGACTGCCTAATGAGGATTACCTGACAGGGAACATAAGGAAAGAGGACAGATGGGACCAAAATCGTATAACAATTGCTTGGGTAGATGTAAACCCCTGGTGCGCACCTACCCAGGAGTAGAGGAAAATCAGTAGTATCGAGTAGAGAAGCTAATTTACCACTTACAAAAGGAGAAGGTTGATTCACAAGGACTCAGAGGTATGAGTGCCAGGTCATCCTGCCCACGCATAGTTTGACCTGCCCTGCAGTTTCGTGAAAACTAAAGTTACAGTCCACTTTTCTTCACCTTTTCCTCAACAAGTGATTTTTCCTGGTGGTTGGTCTCTAAAATCAGCTCTGGTAGGGAGCACCCAAATATCCCTTTTCCCTACCCTAAATAAAAAAACATTTGTGATTTATTTTAGGAGAGCTCTCCTTGTGACACATAGCAGCTCTCAGGGAGGAATGCAGGGGAACGTGGATGTGTGAGCAGGTGGAGTTGCATCCATATCTAGAGAACTTGACAACCGTGGAGGAGAACGGGTGGATATACAGTAAAACGTGACACCTTGAGATCCCGTGTAGAGTGGGTTGAGGGAACATTGCCTATTGCTGCCTGTGTTCCTCTACTGCTCTTGCATCAAAAATATAAAAGCATGAAGCAAAATCTTATTGTTTATCCTTGTGGGAGGAAAGAATCTCGTGGTTTTATTCTGTCATGATGAATTTTTGCTCAAGCCCAAACCTTGAGGGCATAATTTAACCAGGAATCACAATAAAGACAGAAAATCTGATGTTTCTGCGTGACAGGTTCTTGGAGGTCTGCTCATTTCAGAATGCAGGACTAATTTGAGGTACCTTGTGCCAGGTTGCAGATAGCAATGAAGGCATCTGTGAGCTGTAGTGCAAAGCGCTCTCTCCTCAGAGGCCCATTGGGCTTTCTTCCATGGGTGGTTTTGTGTGTGGCTCTGCCCACTTGAAACTCTTGCTCGGTAGCTGCAGGGAGAGATGACCAACTGATGCTTCCATCTTCAAATTAGCTTTGAAAGTACCTATTTGCTCATTCTTTTTAAATAGGTCAAGCTATGTGAAACAGTCTTGTACAACTTTATACGAGCAAACCATGCAAAACATTTAAACAAAACAGCACGGGTTCACAGGGAAGCAAAGTTTCCCAGTGACATCTAGTCCACTAGGTATAATCACTGAGCACAAACACCCAGATCTGAAAGTCTTTGAAAGTCCTACGTGCTGCTATAGTTCTGTCCAAATCTACTTTTTTGCACTACTGTGTGGGTTTTGTTTACCTCCAGATGCAGAAGCAGTGTTTTACGGTCACAGGGGTTAATGCAGATTTTCTTGATGACCTTTTATGATTTGTCACGTTTTCTCATGCTGTTCTCAAGAAGGCAGCACATCTTCATTCCTATGACAGCCAGCAGTTATTATAGAGCAAGTGCCAGCTGAATGGCAATAAAGCTCGTGCTTATCTGGTGATACCTTGGGGGGAATAGAGCATTTGTGAAATTCTTCTTGTCTGTCAGAGGAGTTGAGGCATTTTCCTCCTCTCTTCTCAATTCACTTTTCAATCTCAATAGCTTATTGGAATGACAGGGTATCAAAACGTCTGGAAAGCTAATACCATACATCAAGCACCTGTGCATTGCAGAGGTCTGACAGTGCTAACAGAATAGATGGATTTTATATAATCTCTGTCTCCTGAAAAGAATAAAAGAAAAATATTATAGACTTGACCTGTGATCTTATAGAAATAGTCTGAGTTTTGTCTGGATGGCTTGGCAGAATTGGATGCACTGAATACGGTTCCATTCAGTATTTAATACACAGAAATGCCCGGTGTAGAAGAGTACTTGTGTCCATTCTGTTAAACATAGAGGAAATCCTCAGAGCATTGCTCCCATTTCTTAGAGCTGGTGTTTATTCCAGTTGCTTATCTTGTTTTGGGAGTTCGAGTTTCATTACCACACTACCTTTGACACATTGATAAGCTGGGCATCTGAAAGAATCAAGATAACTTCCCAGTTTTTGCTGAGTCTCAGAAGAGTTTCCCTTGTTTCCTATTTTCTCTTTTCAACTTAGGAGAATTACCTACTATTTTTTTAACTCCATCCACCAACTCAAAACCTCCAGTCAATGTAACAAAGTGCAGCATACGTGCTGACCGCTGGGATGCTGCCCAGAAGTCCTCTCTCCAGGCAGCTCTCAGAGAGGAAAAGGAGCAGCCTTGCGGTGTGTCCCGTGGAGAGGGGGCTTCTGGAGAGCCGGTGGCTGCAGCAGGGAGAGACCAGGGTGCTGAGCGGGGACACAAACTTGGGAAAAGGCCGGGAATGTAGAAACTAGAAACAGAGAGGGTGTTGAGAGCTGGAATTGATACTGATTCCTTTCAGAGGGAGTCATAGGATACTTTCCTTTCTTGTTCCCCCACTATGTGCATTACCTGGGGGGAACATAGTGGGAAAAATGGGTCCCAGCAGTCATAGGCTCAAACGAGCTTGCTGTCTCTGCTGCCTGCCTCTCCTCCGCTGCTTCTCTGCACTAAGCAGTTTCTTCCAGGTGCATCATCAGTAATGCCAGACCGAATTTTGAGCTTTCCCTCCAGCGATAGAGATGAGGATGCATTTTTAGGAGAACCAAGTTGTTCAAGCAGATCCTTTTTCGACATAACACAGTTTCTAGTACTGGGGGAAAGACCAGCTTGGTGTGAAGACTGTTTCAATATTGATTCACTGTAAGGGTAGCTGGGAATTCAGAACTGCAAGTAGTAAGAACAGATCACACAAATACCAACATACTAAGAAAAGTGGGTGCTGAAAATGCCTGAAAGATCTGTATGTATGTGTAAGTTTGCAGGAGTAACACACTTGTCTATCAAAGATCCTCATGGTGTTGAATTGAAGCAGAAACATATGTAACGTGGCTGTGAACAAGGAAGTTTGGGGAGCTGTTGAATTATGCAATTTTCTAGTTAAATTGCTACTTAGTGCTAGAACTTGGCTTATGGAAGATGCAAATGCGTAGACATATATGTAAACTTCACTATGGAGGAAGCACGGTGTAACATGCATTGCATGTGTTGGAAATGCGTATTTGCTCATGCAGTGTAAAAACTAAACTGATGCATAGCACTCAGTTTATCCAAATAGATTTTTTACTTACTGTGAAGAAAGCTTGTTGCTAACTTGATTGGAGAGCCATGTTTAGGAAATAGGACCATGAGAGATTTGAGGCAATTTATGTTGTTAGGAGTGTACTATGCAGAGTACCAGTCACACAGAGATGGAAAAAGCTATTAGTAAAAAATGTTTCCTAATTACTTCAGCAGAGAGAATAAAAGCATTATTTTTGAAGGAAGAAGCCAGGGAGATTTTCTGCCTGATCGTTTCCCCCCGGGATGCTTTGTGCAGCCTGGCTCTGTTTCATATCTGACTGCCGTTGGTCACCTGCGCTGGCTGGTGCCGCGCTCCGCTCTGGGAAGCTGCCCTTCGCGGCTACGCCTTCCTCGAGGCTGAGCCGTTACCAGCATTGCTGTTGAAATAATATTTGGAAAGGCATGAACAAATTAAGCAATGATTTCTCCTCGTAGACAATTAATGCATCATAAATAATTATCTGAGTATTTACTTAGGGTGAAAAACATTGGCATCTCTTAATAATCTGTTCTTTTGTTTCAGTTACCACAAGCATTCAAGGACTGGCATTAATTAAAGTACTTCTAAGTGGGAAATTACTACTGAGCACAGTACCAATAGGCTTATTTTCCTTAGTTGCAGTTCCATTTATCCTATATGTGTCTTGCCTGCTACAAGCTAATTTGAAATATATTACTCCTTTACTATATATAACTTCTTAAATGATTTGCAGAAGAGTGTAAACTATTTGTGTGGTGTGTAAAGTATTATACATAAACTCATTAGGAAGATGGAAATACAATATCTTTTATAATAATGAATCAAGTCATAATGGGATTCCTTGAGATCTCAGAATTCGCTCTGCATGGTTGTTTACATTTACCGCTTTTTTTTTTTTTCTAAACTGAATTTTCTCCAGAAGGTGCCAGACTGATAAATACAGCTTTTCCTTATATGCCACCAAATTCATGAGTGATCTGTCCTAATCTTGAGACTTCCCTGAGCTCTCAGTTAAGCTAAGGCCTTTCCTAATCCTAAACAAATGTTGTGATTGACTCAGTTTGCTCCGTTCCTCTGAAATAACAATAAAAAATGAGGAAGGGAAGGGGAGAGAATTCAGATGTCTTCCACTGTCAGGGCCACATGCTGATTTGCTAATATTTTAAATAGTTGCTCGCCTAGCTAGCTATTATTTTCAAGTACATCTTATTCTTGTTGTGCACTTGTAGTTATTTAGTTTTTGGTTTTATCTTTGTGGGGGGTTGGGGTAGGTTCTGCACGTAGAGCCTGGAGCTATTTCAATAAATGAATTTAACAATGCCAATATAAAATGAGCTTACTGTAACCAGACAGTGCTCTCAGAGACAGAAGAATTTCTGTGGTCTCTAAATAAACAAAATCTGTTACAACAAACAAGCCATCGTAGCTCCCCCATGGAGGCAGATTTCAGTGTGCTGCAGGGTTTTCTTACAGCACAGTAGAAATGTATTTGTGTCTTTATGAACACACACATACACATAGGAGAAGCAAATAACCTCATTTGCTTGGAATTTATGGCTTCCTAATTACAAATGTGGAGACACTGTGATTTATTACTTTCTTACTTCATAGCACACTAATTTGTATTTATATGTTATATAATGTCCTAGCTCCTAGGAATAAGTTTGATGGAACAGCTGAACTAGTTTGTACTGTAAAGAATTAAAATATAGTATTTGCTGATCATTTTTTTCCAGTATTGGGAAGATTTAAACAAGCAGGAGAAAAATTGTAATTATCTTTCATTTGTTTTTAATTCAGAAGTATCCTCCTTCTAATTAGGCTTTTCCTACAGCTATAATTTTAGGGTTAGAGAAAATAGGCTTTCATCTTATAAAACAAAACATTCTTTAAGCTTAAATCATGTTATTTAGGTGATAAATCTCTATCCCAACCATCTTTAAGGGGAAAAAGAAAGTAATACAGTATTTATACAGAAATTATGTTCATGAATTGAAAGTCAGAATCAACTCGTGGACCAGTTTTACTGATTTAAGAAACAGTATCTCATTTCCGAGCAGTATCTCATGTGTCTGTCAGACTTTCTGATTCACATTTTCAGTGCAACATATTGCAATTGATAGAGGAAACATCAATCTCCTGTGAGCAAACTAATAGTGATTTAGTAAGGTTTTGACAGTATTTTGGAATAAATCAAGAACTTCCTGTGGTAGACAAGAGGCTGAGTTAAAGGAGTACTAAATCTTTAAGTCCTGTACCACAAGATTTAGAGAAAAAAAGATATAGTGTTTTTTTTCCAATGCTTTATGACTATCATTTTGGATGCAAAATTATTTTTCAGACATTTATGAAATACAATATATAGATATACTATGGAAAAATATTAACAAAATAGAATTCTGAAATTTCATTTTTACCTTTGAAAAATTAAATACCTCATAATGAAACAGGAAGAAAAACTAAGCAGGTTGTATAGCAGCCACCCTTCTTTTATTAGCAAATACATTTACACCCACCTAGAAACACATACACACACAAAGTTTTCTAAACTTCTAACTTTGAAAAGTCGAACCAAGCCCCCTCCCCAAAATCAATCGAGGCTTATTCAGACTGTTAGCATCATCACTTAGTGTCATCATGGGAAAAATGGCAGCAATAGCAGACTTTACTAAGAATTGTATTGGTGATACATGAGATAAAGTAAAATCTATCTCATTTTCTAAAATAGCTTTGCAGTGTTAGCAGCAAGGAGAAGCAATAAAAAGTAGTTTATTGCACAAATGCCTCTCTGAACACACCCAGTAGAACTGCAAATGAAAAATGGACCTCTTTTACACAAAAAAAAAAATTCTCATCATAACTACACATAAGAAAGTTATATTGGCTTGTGTAATCCTTAACGTTTCCTAGTAAAACCTTAACTTTTTGATCATTCTAAATTCAATAATAAGTGCACTCTCAACTGCTCTTCTATTTCTTGACAGAAAGGCTTCAGAAGAGGAAAATCAACTGCAGTAATCTACACCTCCCCCACTTGTTTAAATCTTTCTGGTATTCTTTGAGCCCTACCTTGTTGATTAACTGTTAATGACTAAGATTCAAATTAAGGAATGAAGACAAAACTATTTGAATATCCCATGTCTTCACAAAGTTAGGGATGTTTTCTTTAAAAAGGAGAAGTCTTCATAGTCTTTCATAGTCTTATTTTGAATCTGTGTCACATGTTATTTTCTTAAAATAAGCATTGAGATAATTGGTGTATATACCTATAGACCTAAACTAAATACCTAAATCTGTTTTGATTCCCAAGCCTGAAAATATACTTATGCTGTTTAGTTAAAAATGCTGGGTTTAGCTTTCAATGTGCAGAAAAATGTTTTCAGAATTGTCATAGTTTGCTTCTGCTATATATCTTTCTCATACTCTCTGTTTTATATGCGTACCAAGATCCTGTACTGCAATTACTGCCATATGGGAAAGCAGGCTTAATTTTACAGTGGAAATCCAATGCTGGGTAATCACATCTGTATAGAAACAGATACGCATTAAAAGTAAAAATCATCCTATTAGATCTATTAAGCAAATCTCAGATAAGTAGCAGAGACTATGTTCTCCCCTAGATTCTTTCCTGCTAAATATGTCCTTTTGAACTTACCATCCTTTCTGGCTTGGAACCAAGGAATTAAAAGAAAAAGGGGAGTGAGGGAATAGGGTGGGCATTTTAGACCTTCTTGCATCTATCCAGTTTCAGCTTTTCCATTCTGAAACTGGACGGAGCTGGGGTCAGGTCTGGCACAGACAGGAGGTGGCCGGTTTTAAGCCCCGTTTTGTGTTTAGATGGGGAATAACGTCTGTGCTGCCCGCACTGGAGGGCATCTACCGCGGCCTGGGAGAACACGAACTGCTGCATCTCGAAGTGCTGCAGTGAGCAGCCGCCGGTTCTCATCAGGTGGAGTCAGGCACGGGTCGGCTGGGAGATGGGTGGGCAGCAGTCCGTTAATGTGGTCTGACATGCCGTGCACATGTCCTCAGCACTGCGGCAATCAGACAATAAGCACGAGCGCTGCAGGACATCCAGGGAATGCTCTCTGCAGAATTCATCTGGTATCTTTTCAAAATCAACATGAGAACTTGTGACAGGTACAGTCTAACAGCCATATGTCTCTTGCTAATTGCAGGAAAAGTCGCCTGTGTGCCTAAAATTAGTCAGAGAAATAAACTCTCAACACGGGGATGCTCAGCAGTGCAGAAGTAAAATACCGGCCAAGCAGAGAAAGCAGTCCTTTAATTAGTGTTGCACGAAGTGCGTGAGCGCCTGCGGTACCTGC
>KL287624.1:38503-58377 GCA_000699545.1 Podiceps cristatus | reverse complement strand
AATCCTGTGATCCTGTGATCCTGTGATTCATCATCATCATACAGCTATCTGATGTGAATTTAAAGTTTTACTAAAGTTTTCACATGTGTTTCATAAAAGTGTACCTACCACATGTGGTGGAGGCAGTGGAGAGTGAGGTTCAGCTGGATGTAATGTGTGGTGTATCCTGCCACCAGAAATTATCTCGGGTACTGCCTCTGGGAAAAAAAGCAGTTTGTTTAAAACCATAGCATGAAAGGATGCCTCTCATAGCTTGCCAGTGGTGCTGTGGACTCCGTAGCTTTCCTGCCTTCACTATGTTTATATATACAGTAAGTTGAAAGTTGTTTTATCTTGCTTTCTCTGGAGGTGATCCTACACTGATGAGTTATACATCAATCTTTACAGAATGTTGTCTGCAGGAGTGTGCCTTGTAAAGAAAGACTCGTGAAACTAAGCTGTAGAAAATATATTGATGAGTTAAAGAATAAACTGGATTAAAAGAGATTTAATATTTGCTTATGATGACTTCTTACTCTGCTCATGAGCATGTTTAATGAGCAAGAAAGAGAAGCTGCCATGTTGTGGTGGTGAGCACGAAAGCAGATCAGGTGTCCAGAAACAGGCAGGTGGATGTTTGAACTTGCCCTGGATCACTGCTCGATTCCAGCTGAGTTCTCCTAACAGGTGGCTTGATGAGTGATGTGCCAAGGTGACATTTGTCCAGGGAACTGCCTGGATGACAAGCCGCTTCAGACTGAGGAAGAGGGTCTTTGCTTTGATGAAGAAATTGCCAAAACTCATGTCTCATTAGTGTTTCCTAAGGTTCTTTGGAAGTGAACAACATTTTAATTAAAGGCTGACGTAAACACATTTCTGCACACTTTCCCTGCAGCATTTTATCACATTAGAAATGATCAAAATTGTTGCCTTGGGCTATCTTGAACAGCTATACATCTGGAGCACCATTTGTGCAAGTTGCTGATGAACAGGCTACATACGTTATGCTTCACAGCAGCTCTTCTGCCTTCCGATGTAGATGGATTTACCTTGTTGGGAGAGGAGATGGTCTAAGCCTTTTTATTTGCATAAGTTCTTTTTTCTTTGATGTGATGCTTTAAAATGTATAACATGCCACCCGTTTGGGTGCATACATACTGTATCTTCACAGTAGTATGAGAATACAGGCAAGAAGGATTTGAAATGTACTGAGAATAAAAAAAAAAAAAAAAAAGGCAGCCTGTTTTTCACAATTGAAGAAAATTCTCAGCAGGACAGTACACACTGTCTGATTAATGTTGACCTTTCGATAACTTTGCCCAAGTGCTTTTGGCATCTTTCTGCTTTTCATCTGTACTTAGCATTTTTCCAAAAAGTCTAAAAATAAATCGCACTTGGAATTGTTTTATTTTTGTTCTCAAAGTAATAAGGAAACTCATTCCTGAAACTTTGACACAGACATAAGAACAAGTGGCCTATTTCTGTGGCCTCTGTTTGTCATTCATTATGTAATTATCAGTATATAACTAAGCTCTATGTAGCTGCTAGCCTATATCTCATGACGCAGAAAAAATAAGACATGTTTTAAAATGAGAAAAGCGCATGTTTTCTGTTATGTAGAAGCTACTAGTAAAATCATTTGGAGTCCTACTGTCACTTTAACTCATTCTGCTTTATTTAATGGCACTATTTCTTATGAGCAAAATTAGAGAGAGAAAAAACCTGCTTCATGTTTTCTCCGAAGAAGTGTAACTTGTATGTTTTCCTGTTAAAGCTCTCAGCCCCTCTCTCAGTCAAGGAGGAGAGGGCTGCAGCCTTTCTTTCCAGTCCATACAAACAGTTATTCTTCTGCCTCCCCCATGGGCTGCGTCTGTTACTCAGCAGTGCAGGAGCGAGCATGCTGTGCCGCGACGGCCGGGCGCTCATGGGAGAGCCGCGGGGCCACAGCAGGAGAGGGCCCGTCGAGGGCCCGTCGCTCAGTGCGACGTGCGTTGTTTTCACAAAGAAGCCGCTGCCTGTGCTTCAGCCGTTACGCTTTGCCATCGCCTGTGCTATATTTAACGAGAATTCTTCTGAAAGTACTTCATGGTGGTGTGTGGTGCCGCGTATGCTTTGGTGGGTAACGAGTATTTTTGTGGCAGCGCTGAATTTTCTGTTCCTGACTACCAGTTGTGTTCACCTTGATGAGGAAATGGTCTTCTCTATGAGAAGTTTGTTGTATTTGCTCTGTAATTTATGCTGCCTGTTTTCTATGTGCTAACTACAATTCTTACTTCTGTAAAGTAGGAGCAGGAATAAATTACACGTTTTCAAAGCAAATGCTAAGGTTATCATAGTCACCAATCTCCTTTTCAGTAGATTCTTTTCAAATTAGTGATGCCACTGGGGGGTTAATGGATGCTCTGATTATATTGCACTTCATATAGCATACTTCTTTTCTTTTGAGCAACTAAAATATTTTGGTTTTGAAAAACACAACAATTTTTGCTTGTTTAATGAAGCAACAGTCACCAACCCAATTAAATCTCTGTTGCATTCCAGACATCAGATCTTCCGATGCTTGCAGACCTTCAGGAGCTAGTCAGCTCTTTCTTTCATGAGTTCTTTGTTGAATATGAGCTTTACATAAGGAAAAGATTTTCTACTTTCATCCCATGTTTTTTTTTTTCCTTAGGGAGACTTAAGTGTGGTACTTTTAATTTGAAATAAAAGTAAACTGTTTGTACATTCTCTCTTTTGTGATAGCCTATATGTGGTAGAGTCAACAAGGTATTTGGTTGCTGGTAAGTTCTGTGATAGCTACTGATGACCACAGCGTTGTAGTGGGAGGCTGTGTCTACAAGCGATTAGGCACACATCTTCTTTCTCAGACTACAACATTGCAGCCGTTCTGCAGAGACAGAGATGGTGCATGCACAGAACCACAGTACAAAGACAATAGCTGGTTAATTTTGTCTTGGGCTTTTATAAAACCCTACATCTGTTGTGGAGGTGTGAGAATTTTATTGCTCTGATGGAACTAGGGCCTTATATGAAGAAGCTAGGGCTGTTACTTGAGCAGAAAATAAAACATAATGGAGTATTTGAAAATCATTCCAGAATGAATGTGCCTTCTTGTCACAGTTTGCTTATGCAAAACTCAATTTAGAAAAAATCAGACTTTCAATTTTAAAAATTGCAATTTCTTGGCTTAGCAGAATGTACTTAACAAAACTGTAACTGACAGCTTTGTTTTTGCTACCTGCTGATGGATTAAAGAAACAAAATATTCCTCCATTTTCTCCCACAACAACAATTTATTTACCAAATTTTTATAAGACAGCTAGAGGTGCTGCTGTCAGCTCTCAGTGTTTTTGGTAACAACATAAAATTGCAACAGATCAGTATAATAAAAAGCATACAATAACCTTTATCATATCTGTTAAAACCGAATGAGTGCTGAATTGCTTTGTTGCAAAGCAATTCCTCGCTCTTGCTGAACATTTCACTGAATCAAGTCCTTTCTCAGCAGCCTTCTTGAAGAGGTGAACCTTGCAAGTTCTCTGGGAAATCAGCCGACGTAGCAGTCAGGACCAAAGGGGAGTGGGGGAGTTGCGGGGGGATGGCAGAGGGGCACTGGCAGAGTCAGCTCTGGGTCAACCCTGTGCAGGGCTTGACAGTGGGATGGGGCTGAGCGGTCAAGCGGTTTCTCAGTTCAATGGGTCCTGCTCTAACTATGGCTTTCAGGGTGAAAACCACTCTTAAATTCCAGCCAGTTCAGAAAGCACTGGTCCAATGTGGTTGCAGTAGGGCACTTGCATTTTGAAGGCCTGTCTTTGACTTCCAAGATGATTGTACATCCTCCAGAATAGCACAATACAGTGTGCCAACATTAAAAGTGCCAAAATCGCTTTAAGAACCAACATGGTCCATATAGGAAAATCAGCTGTGACATGGCCCCAGTCCAGTAAGGACTTAAGAAATGACCTTTGCTTTAAGCACGAGTTAATCCCATTGATTTGAAATGGGACCCATTTATAATATTGATGTGTGTCCTATAAAAATGCTATAATTAACTTGGAAATATCTTGGTGCAAACTCCAAAAAATGTTGTTTAGTTAATTTAAACTTGCAGAAAGAATCCAGTATTTTTGCTCGCAATATCAGTAACCCTGCATGGTAGAAATCATACGTTTGTCCCTACTAGTGTGTTATCCTCACTGCATTATCCTCACGCAATGAGCTCTGAAGAGATGTTTTTGTTGAGAGGCAAACTGGAAAGAAGAGGTGGGCATCTCATATTCATATGGAAAATATGAGATAGAGAAGCTAAAGTATCCTTTATTCTTAGGGAGATTACATTGTTTCACTATAGTTTTGGGAAGCGTAAGGGATGTGTTTTGAAATAACAAAATAATAAATGTCATAAACCAGCATGTGCCTGGCAGTTACTCTACACACCTGAGTGAAGGTGTTCCATTAAAAAATGCAATAAAGATTATGTGGCTGTCAAAGGAACAGATGATTTGGTGATGTTTCGGGGAGCTGAAAAGTGTCCTGGGAGGTTTTGAAGACACTCATTTCTTCACTCTTTGGCTTGTCTGGTACAAAAGGAATGTAGTTTCTGTTCTGCAGGACAAAGACTAGTTAGGGAATTATTCATTCTCAAGTTTGAAAGCAATAGTTTAAAATTAGTTTATTGGTCATAAGGGAGTTGGATCACAAAACAATATTTATTCAGGAACAGTAAAAATAAGTATCTTCAGTCCTGAGATGGGCTTCTAAGTTAATGTCACTGCTCTATTTTTTTTCTATTGCAGATATGTCTTCTCCTACAATGAAGAAACCTGAAAAGCCTTTGTTTAGTCCTACTTCTCCCCAGGATTCTTCACCAAGACTGAGCACTTTTCCCCAGCATCACCACCCAGGAATCCCAGGAGTTGCACACAGTGGTGAGGGTTAAGGAGGAGGAAGAAATACCTCCCTATTTTTTTGGTCTGTTCTCCTTTCCTACAATCATTTTGTGATGCATTTTTACAGACTTTCTTAGAGATCTAATCCCATTTATAATACTGATGAGAGTAGAAATGGAAGAGCTTGGGGCATCCTTGCAGAAATGTTCATTAAACTCAGTTGAGGTAGTCTGGCTGCTGCAAAGGATTTAGGATGAACTGTTGCATAAAATAAGCTGTAAACTGCATGAAGAAACTGTCAGAGGAAGAATCCTTCCCATCTTTCCTCCTTCCACCTACATCTTTTTTTTAATTATTGTTGCTATGACTATGTTGTATTTAAATATCAGAATAGGCAGGATTTAATACACAAAAGAAGTCACAACCATGTTCATTATATGACACAATGAAATAAGTACCAGTGGTTGTTTTGGATGCTCTGTCTAAAAAGGTAGGATTCTGATAGATGTTTTTCAACATCTGTTTTCTGAAATCCATAGTAAATCTGTAGTAAAACTTCACTTAAAGTGTGAAGGAGACACTTGGAATGGGACAGAATGCATGTTACCTTGAGAGTTTATCAGGAATGACAGGGAAATTCCAGCATCATGGTCTGTTTAATTTTAGAGGTGAGAGTGACCCTGACTGTTCAGATGAGAACATGGTCCTTGGAAGTCTCCCCTCAGCAGCTCATCATGTCTCCTTACAAACTGCATATAAAGGGATTCATTCTTTGAGCAGAGCTGGGTGACTAGAGGAGTAAAACAGATTTGAGGACACTTTAACATGCAGTTGAGCTTTGAGAAATTTCTGTTTGTGATTTCTCCGTGAATTCAAGTTCCTCTCTTTCAGTTCAGGTATAAGGACTGTTTTCCCCTTAACATCCACTTATTTTGTGTTATGAAAGTGAGCCTGGACTCATTCTGGTCTCTGTAAGGTTTCCATTATGAGCAGATACTCAAGCACATCAGAGATGATGAGTGAGATGGCAGGGATAGATTTCTGCTCACTTGTGTTTGTTTTGCACAGCTCCCACATGTCAGAGCAGTAGCTGTACTGTTTCATGGTTAAACTGAACTGGTGGGGCTGTGATTAAAATGAACCTGTTACTAAAGAAGCTTCCATAATTATTTTTGTCCCTGTACTTATGTATAGATCTTTATATTTGGTTTAGTGTATAACTTTTAGATATATGTATTTGAGTGACAGTCATAACCTAATTTGTAGATGTGCTATTTACTTGCTGGGAAACCTGATTTCTATCTGTGTAGCCTGTTCTATTATGTCAGTGGGCAACAGTTTTAAGATTTGCAAGGTTTTAATTTCCAAGTACAGCAATTTTGGAACATTCCTACTGTTGTTTTTTCTTGTGCAAACTATGACTTGGTTCCAGCTCAAAAATAGGAAGACATTTAAAAACCCCAAAGACAGGAGAGATGGTCCAGAAGAGAAGCGTTAGTGTGCTTTTGCTGACACAGTATAGAACTGTGAGAAGTTTGTAAAATACCTTGCTTATAAAGACCTGATTTTGTACCCTCCCACTAATGAAAATGAAAACACTGTTGTCTTTTCTCCATTTCCACTGAACTCAGTACCTTTTTTTTTTTTTTTTAATTATTATTATTATTATGTTGCCAAATAGGTGCCCTCTAGATGTGTAGTAAGTGTGGAAATGAGGTTGTTGTGCAGAGTGATAGAAGAACACTCTCTGCATCCAGCTGGACGACTGGGCAGCAGCAGGACATGCTGTACATTCCTTTCACTGTGAAAACATTGCTGGTTGTTTAGTCATTACAGATAGTCTATAGATAGAGAAGTGTGTGTTTGTAGGGGCTGGGAAGAAAGAGGATGCAAAGAAAAATATTTATAGGGTAGATACTTTTTTGTTTGTCAGAGGTGTTTTTATTGGATGGATTGGTTTCTCAGGCCCTGAAATTGAATGTTTGTTAGCATTTTCACAAAGGACAGCTAATATTCATGGCATTATTGGTGAGCAGTTACTACCCCAACTCCACATGAGACAAGTGGATTGCATTGCAATGAGGAATCACTGTTTCTTAGGACTTGGTGACTTCGCACTCCTCTGTTGGAGTGCTGTGGATAAAAGTGTAGGTGTTACTTACTGAGTAAAATATTTGGTTTTTTTATTTGGGCTCCAGATGGGAAAACTGTATAATTGAAATGTCTTTTATGCTGGAGAAAGATAACATTTGAAAGAAAAAAAATGAAAAAAATATGATGGTATAACCTACAAAACCAGAACAAGATACAGTATTTATGAATTTGAAACAGTAGAACTTTCCATTGCCTGGGAAGATGTAAGGGGAAGCACATGTAAGTCTTTCTGTAAAGATGCCATGAAGCAGGAGTGCAGTGTACTGATTTATAACTTTTAATTTTTCTTGCTGTAACACAGAGGTGAAGAATTTTAGAAGAAATAAGATGCAAAGTAATTTTAATTTCATTTTATCTTCTCTTCTCCAGTCATCTCAACTAGAACTCCACCTCCACCTTCACCATTGCCATTTCCAGCACAAGCTATTCTCCCTCCTGCCCCATCTAGCTACTTCTCTCATCCAACGATCAGATATCCTCCCCACCTGAATCCTCAGGATACTCTGAAGAATTACGTACCTTCTTACGACCCGTCCAGCCCGCAGACTAGCCAGGTACTGTAAAACAATGCGAACGCTCCAAAAGAAATCCTGTGAGGAATGTGTGTCTTCCAGGGCATCTAGACCCGAATCTCACTAGTTTTGGCCTCAGAGCAAGCTGTGAGCTAGCACAGAAGTGATCCAGCACCTTTTCCGTGTTCAGCATGGTTGAATGAAGGGCGCAGGTTAGCCATATCCACTCGCTGTTCCTCTGTCAAGTGTAAGGAAAATACTTGTACTGAACGACCCAGGAGCACTAGCAGGGCAGGTCCTTGTCCCGCACCCCTCCTGCAGTCCGGGCGCCTGCGTGGCCACCCAGAGCTGCTGGAGACGAAGCTCCTGCTGCAGGACGGAGCAAGGAGTGCGCTGATGAGTACACACACATGCGTGCACACGCATGGGCATACAGGCATATTTATAGACCAACAATGAAAATAAACTCTGGCAAGGTAATGCTTGCCCTGTTTCATAGACACCTGACATTTCTTTGCGCAGATGCAAAACCATGACTGAAGTGAGCACAGCACAGACCCACGAAATTGTTTTTTTTTCCTTTTGTAGAGAACATGCAGTAATAGATGAGTTCCTGGCTGCTACAACAATTCAGACTTGTGTCTGATATGGGAAATTAACATGGTTTTCATTAGCAAAGTAATTTGTGAAGGACTGTGTGCAAAACTTCTTTCCACGATAGCATCAGCATGGTGTTGGCATGTGATCTGCACTATAGGATACACTGCAGTTGAGACTTGGTCTGTCAATACTTGGAATATTTCCAGCGTCAGTGTAATCTAATCTTTGCTGCTCAGATTGTTAGTTATTTCTGATGCCTTGTCTGAAACACTCCTGTGGAGCCCTGCAGCTTGTGCTTTAGCCTGTTTATTGGAAGAGCCTTGGGAATGTAAACTGAAGAGACAACGGTTAGGTTTTCCTGCTCCTAGGTTAGGTTCCTTTGGAAGGACTGTTTTACCAGGGATGAAGGGGTTGCTGTGACAGCATTTTGTTTTGTTTTTCACCAATAATGACAGGTCTTTCAGTGTGCATTTCAAGCGCAACAGCAATAGAGCTTGAGACTGAATCAAACTTTCAATGTTGAATAACAGATACGTCCCCTCTGGACTGTTCAGAAGGTCATTGTGGCTATTGTCCCCATGGGCTAATGCTTTGGTCCAGCTGCATGACTTTCTACATATTAAAAAAAAAAAAAAAAAAAGGTGGATCCATAAAATCAAAATTTACTTTGAAGGGAGAAATCCTAGCTATGTGATTTTTGTTGGTTACAATATTAATGCAAATTAAACCAAAAAGTGAAAATACACTTTAGAATACAAATTGCTATCTGCACATGGATTAAAAGTCTTTCAGTCCCATATAGCATTTTTGCTGAGACTCAGCTGGGAACATTGCATGCAGGATCTGATTTTAATTTGTGTAAAATTTCTATGAATAACAAAGTCTAATTAAGACATCCATTAAAAATCCTTAACGTTAATTCAGTGTGGAAAATCTTAAGAGTTCTGTTGGATTTTTTTTTTTTTTAAACTGATGTCTTAATTAGGCACTATTAAGGGAAAAATTATGCAAATTAAAATCAGGCCCTTACTGTTATGCATTTCTTTAATTATTCAGTGCTTGTTTTACTTACATTTTGATTTCTTATATATGTTAAAAGAGCAGATTAGCTGATAATCTCTGGATTGTTCAGTGTTCTGCTTTGGATCATCACTGAAAAAATACAACATCTAAATGAAGTATCTGACTTTGTTTCAGACAGTTGATAAACGTTCTGTCTTTTGATTTTATCATTGGGAAGTATATTCATTGGGCAGAAGTGCTTTCGACTCTGCCCAACAAGAGTCTTACTCTCTTCCCTTATCTGCAGTAGAAATATTAATCTTTACACCTTAAAAGATAAGAGTTTACTCTGCTGATTTTTTTTTTTTTGAGTAGTAGGAAACTGAAAACACTTCCTATTCTTGTGTTCTGGCACCTTAGGGAATAACAGGCCGAACTGTCCTCAATTTACTACGCTCATCACCTTTCATAACCTTTATATTAGGATAATGTTTTTCCATTTCATGTGAGGTTTGATTTAGTTCCTGAGAAGAGGGACAAGCTTGAACAACACGAAGTATGGGATTCCAGGCATCTGTGTCAGTTATTCTCTGCAATTTATTATCACTAATCACTATTATTAGTGGAATCTCTTTTAAATGTAATTCTTTAAAGTTCACTTCTGAGATACACTGTACATTAGCGGAGTTGCATGCCCAGTCAAAATATCTCTAAATAGAACAATTAAAGGATGGCTGTACAAAATGTAAAGCAGCAAGAATAATTTTTTGCCTCGGAAAAGAAGCAGGATCCATCTGTGAAGTTTCAGTGACAAAAGGGAATTGTTCTGATACAATGGCATGCTTTGAGCCAAACCAGTTTTTCTTTTCTAAATAAAACATGAATCTTTATTCAAACAAATTTAATTATTATAAAATGCAAAACTGCATCTGTAGGAATACCACAGCAAATTTAATTATACTTTCCCACCTCAAAACATACTCATTTGGATTTCAAAAGGAGAACTATGATGATAGTTTTAATTTAAGCTTTAGAAATAGAAAGGATGGATACCCTGACAGCATTTACCTAAAATGAACTGTTCTTCCCCAACATCTTTCAGTAATACACTAATTTAGATTGTTACGACAAGCAACTGAGATGCCTTGTACTCCCTACAGCAATTTTGAGATTAATTACATTACTGCTGCACTGATTATAGTGAGACAGGCATGCTATTCAATGGAATACTTTAAGTAAAATTAGTTTAAAGATATAGAGCTCCCATAGGTTTCCACGGTGGGAAGCAGTGGGCAATTTTCTTGACATAATGTTAAATACTCCAAATTATGCGTGATGAACAGTCAGGAAGTTCAAACAGGCCCTTTGGCTGCAGTGAAAATGATTCAACAATGGATGATCCTAAACAAAAGAGAGCCGTAGCTGTTGGTTTCATGCATATCTGCTTTTTATCCCCTGTTCAATCTAGAGAATAAATAAGCAAATGTACTGAACAGAAACGGACCTTGTTAGATGTAGAGCTGGACTTGCCTCCAACTAGTAGTCTGAAAAGTTCCCAAGGTTTTGAGAACTGCTGTGCTTTCCACTAATTAAGTAATTCTGTGGAGCCCTTTTTGTTATACTTATTTCAACACTTTTCTTCTTAGCTAGGCACACATGTTGCTGGATGAGATTATGTGTGTGAGTATGTAGCCGTATTATGATGGCGTGCTGGTCTCTCCATAGTTAAATTGATACTGGTTACTCACTGTTAAGTTCAGCCTAAACTAACTGATTGGTTTGTGACTAACCTGCCTACAGTGTTTATCCATCTACACTGTATTGAGATTTTCAAAGCTATCACAAATTTTGAACATGTAATTTCCTTTTTGAATGATTCCAGATGGGTGAATCTTTTAATCTTGGAAAATATTACCTCCTCTGTGTGTATGTACACATGTGTATGCACATACACAAATCTGCACATACTTGAAATGTCAAGAGTGTATGAATCAATATACAGTATCAAAATCAGACTTCCTATGAGCCTGAACAAATCACCAAACGCAACAACAGTTCTGTGGCTGAAGTCAAACCCAAAAGCTCCAGACTTAATGCTTTGTTGAGTTAAATGGAATAATTTCCTGATTAAGGTGTGCTGAATCACAGAAGAAGGGTCAGCAAGTGTGATGAATGAAATTGTGGTAAAGCAAACAGTTAAGGTAAATCCTGCTGTTTTTTGGATTTTTTTTTTTTTTCTGACTGAACCAAGCAAACAGAAGTAGACGATCTTGAAGACTTTTGACTTTGGATTAGAAAGGGCACGGTTTACAGGTAACCTTAAGTCAAATTTTGTGATATTTTTGATGAAATGTGCAGTTGTTGGTGGCATGGTAAAAGTTCCTCCAATTTGGGGGAGTTAAACGTTGGACCCTTTTCCTCTTACAATAAATGGCTTGCACTTGTTACATACCACAGCTCAAGTGAACCATTGTGCACATATTGACTAAAATTCATGGGGCTGTTAAAATGTACTTTGTTACAATGTGGGCTAGTTTGCAGCTTTATCTTTTTAATGGTTTTGTCTTTGTCTGAAGACAGAAATATCGAAGTGCTTGAGAAGAATAGCTGAGAGCTGGTGATGCCACTTATTTTCCTCTCATAATTGATTGGGGTATTCAGTTTTTTGTTCAATGAAAGATAGACACACTCAATGCCAGGCAGATGCTTTGTCATTCTTCAATACAATAACTGCAGTCATATAGCAATGAGGAGGGAATCTTGTAAGGCTCTGCTTGGGCTGGTCAAAGAGTTTCCTGTTGGTTCCTGGGAGAATGCTAGCAGAATAAGCTGACACAAGCAATATGTTCACATGTGGTTTCTTTGGTATAGCTAACACCTTTATTTTGGGCAAGTCTTTCCTTGTAATTTTTAAGAAATTATCAAAGATTAAATACGGCAATGTGCTATTTTTAATGGTAACTGGGAGGCAGAGGGAAAGTACTAGCTTAACTCTATCTACTGACAAGGCATTTACAGGTTTAATTGCAGTTGTAAATGATTACTTTGTATTTAGTTTGCTCATTTTTAGTTTATTAAATGTGCAATTATAAGCCTCCAGAGTGCATGAAATGCCATTTAACCCAAAAGATATCTTTTGAACATTTATCGACAAAGAGATTCCCTTTCCTATGCTTGTATAGCATGGACTGAAGGGAGACCTTATTGTTCTCTACAGCTATCTGAAGGGAGGTTGTTGGAGGTGGGTGATGGTCTCATCTCCCAAGTAACTAGCAATAGGATGTAAGAAAATGGCCTCAAGGTGCGACATGGGAGGTTTAGATTCGATATTAGGAAAAATTTCTTTACTGAAGGGGGGGTCAAGCACTGGAACAAGCCTAGGGAAGTGGTGGAGTCAGCATCCCTGGAGGTGTTCAAAAACGTATAGACATGGCATTTCGGAACATGATCCAGTAGGCATGGTGATGCTGTTGGGTTGCTGGTTGATGATCTTAAAGGTCCCTTCCAACCTTAATGATTCTATGATTCTGTGACTTACCCTGTTGTTAAGGCAAATATACGAGGAAAGCTGAGTATTCCCTTGTGCTTTACTTCTTGATAAATAATTCATATTTTGTGAGTTCACATGTGAAATTGTGGTTCAGGATGGAGGAGGAATCTTTGCCTAGAATATCTTATAAAATCTGTGTCTGCGCATGGGTTGCTGAGGCTCTGCAGTTGCTCTTAGTTTCAGCAGCTTTACATCAAGTGGAAAATGCTTTCTCAAATGGATGAGACTCAGAGCTTTATAGAGCAAAGTCAACATTTTGATTTCTCTCAGAAAGTAGCACAGAAATGATGTTGTCAGCCAAGAACTGGCAACAACATGTTTTTTCTAAAGCTGATTGTTCAAGCACATAGGTGGTTGCATGTCACACCACCTGAAGCTTTTGCGTGTCATCTACCACTGAGGTCTGCGTAAGATGTGCTGTAGCAACGAGTTACTCGGATTGCAAGGGTATGGAACTAGTGAGAGTCATCCTTATGAAAAGTGGTAAGTGCCTATAAGAAGGCAAAGTTCATTTCTTTTGCTACCATAGTGTCCAGTAGCAGAAAGGAAATCTGTATAGCCTTGCTTCTTGTTAAACAAATGCTTTATGGAACCCACCAGGTTCAACCTGAGGAGGAAGAGTACCTTCTACAGTCTCACTGACAGTAGTTTAATAATGCCATTCCCTTATGTTTAGCAGCATCTTAAAGGCACTGTGTTATGTTACTCAGGTAGCTAGTAACTCGAGGATAGGTCTTCTGTGCATTTGATGAAACTGCTTCCTGCACCATTGAGCTGTCTCCAGTGGGAGAGTAACATGACCATTGGATGTTTACAGGTGTTGTAGCATTAGGGTGCCCTAGGCAAAAGCTCTATTGAGGTAAAAGGTTCGGTTTGCATCATATAATGAAAAAAAAAAAATAGAGGGAGGGAGTTAGAAAAATGTAAGATAGTTCTTCCAGTTTCTTTTGCTTGTAAATTTTCTGAAAAATCCATCACCCTCTGTGGATATCACAGAGCACAATGGCATGGACTCAAAGACAGAACTTACCAGCTATGATCTCCAGGTTCACCGATGTGGCTAGTAGACAACTGTTAAGACAAGGTATTTGGTACATGAGCAGGGGACCAAAATGTGCAGAACTGGATCTTCTATGGCTTCATCAACAAAATTAATTCAATCAATGGTCTCAAAACCACACTGCTATATGGTTTTGCAGTGATCTTTGTCACCATAGTATCTGAACTTTGCCATTACAAGGGACTGGAACTATTGAGAAGAAGTGAGTAACAGGATTTTTCGAAATACACTGAATCCCGCTTGACTAAACTACGCTCATTGGTTATAGCCACTACACCTGGCTATAACAGGATAACCTTCTTGGAAACACAGAGTTTCTGTTGAAAAACATCCTCCAAGTATAGTGGGTAGTTGGAATAACATAATTTTTATTAAGCCCTGAAACTTCTTTCTGAAATACCTAACAGCATTGTATGTAGTTGTACTTAGGACATGTACTGGATTAAGATGATTTCTGGCCTTTGTTGATTATTTCTTTGAAGATGCTTTCTATTAAAGATTCCAAGGAAAATTGGAATTATTCTATTTGGAATTTGGAATTCTAATTACAATTATTTTGTAAAAAAAGATATTGTGCAAATTTAAACATCAAATATATTTTATCATTTAAGCAACTTAATACGTTATGTATGTGAATTGTTTAATACATATGTCAAATTTCTGCTATGTTTGGATATCGCATCTCAATTGTTTAAAATGTATGTCAAGTTTCTGTTATGTTTGGGTATCTCATCTGTGTGAGATATTCACTGTGGCATCAGAAGGACTTTTTTAACACTGGAAGTAGTGAGCTGTATGACAAAACACTGTCCTAAAATGTAACTGAAGACCTAAGCTGTAAATGTGTATCTGGGCAAATATCTGAACAGAAATCTGAGAGGGGGTTGATTAATTACTGATTATAAATATGTTAGAAAAACCCCAGTAGGGGAAAGAGGTATAATGAATCCTGATTTTAAGAACATCCATATTCATATCTGTTACAAGTTTTCTGTTCAGACTTCAGACGTAAGGATAAACTGAAAGTGTGCATAGTGCACACAGGTATTAATAGTCTGACAGTCTGAGTTAAGTTATGTTACAGCTAAGACAGTGAATACAACTCACCTGTGGCTTTGGGCACGTGAATGGATTAATCTCTGGCAATTCAAGATGCTGTGAATTAAAAAGCTGGAAAATGTAACACAGATCTGAAAATCAAATTAGCCTCCAGTCCAACAATAGAAAAATGTATACCTGCATAAATTGGAGCTAAATTTGCCAGGCCTTCATTGTGTTTGCTTCTTTCCCTCTCACATTTTCAAAGGCACAAATGCACAGCTTGTTTATCTAACATAGCTGTCTCCATGCAATTTGCTTGAGGTTTATCCCTCAGGCATCATCTCTCTGTTTGTGAATCCATCACACAGACATATTGATGCCCTAGTTGAGGGTAACAGTTGATTTTTCACCTGTAATGTATTTGTCTGTAAAAAATCTCTTCAGGGAAAACTGGAACAAGAACCTGGAACTTGTTTTATATAAGGACAAAATTAATTTGTAGTAAATGATGTGCTATAAATATTTGCACTGGTAATTCAAGTGGCTATTATCCAAATAGATATGTAGTTTCCATGCTAAAATATCTTTTGACATAAGTGCAAAAGTTAAAAGGAGAACAGGTCACAGGAGCTATTTATAGCAGCCAGTTTTCAATAAGATTATGAATTGACAACTTCACAGGACTATTTCTGACTGGAGGGTTTCCTTCTTTGCACTGAAAATTTAAAGCAGGCCAGAGGACTTGAGACATCCAAGAGAGCCAGTGTTCCTGAGCTTGTGCTGCTTTGAGCTACCACGGTCCAGAATCTAGACCTTTATTTCAAAAGATTTAGTATTGTGTTTGCAAAGATAACCATAAAAGTGTTAATTTAGTGTAAAACAATACAGTACTGTCAGTTTCAGTCTGAAGACAGGCCTAAGCAGTAACTCCGAGACAATTAGGTGATCTGTTTATTTAGGACTACTTCATGATCTTAAGCTGCAAAGTAATTATGGAAACTTAAATATCAATTTTGTTATCTGCCTAACTGTTGTTCACTGCATGCAAGACAGACAATATGGATGTTTCAGGAAGGTTTCTTATGAGTGATGTTCATGTAACAGAATTTTGGAGAGTACAAGACTGCTTCATAAACTCTGTTTTCAGATGTAGCACACCTAGGAAAAACGTGGAATTTTTAAGAAAACTTCATGTGTACCATTTTGCATGACAAGCTGTGTCAAAGGGAAGACCTTAATTCAGGTGTGACAGACAGCTGGGATTGTTGAAGAAGAAGTATGTATGTGAAAGTCCCAGTAGGTATGAGCTTACCTACAATTGAGGTTACTGAAAAATTTAAATCAGGAAACTTTCAGTATGTGGGGAGAAGTTAGGTTCTTAGGCATGGCCCGTCAAGCTCTGGCCTGTAGGTACTTGTCCGTTCTTGTGTCACCTTGTTTGCCAAGCAGTAACACCTGAACAGTTATTGTAATATAGAGTATTTGACATTACTGTAAAGTTTTAAAACAGGTGTTGTTATGAATGTGAAAACAGAGGTAAAGTACTTGAAAAAGGAAAAGAATAGGTGTTAGAGATTGTAAAAATAAAAGTAGAATAAATCATAAAGTGCAGTCAGAGGATACTTGGGGAAATGTGACAATATACAATAAAATTATGAAGAAGCAGGTAACTAGGTTATAAATGCATTTGCACTCTAATGTGCAGGCAGAGTCTGAAATGTTGGAACCATAAGACTTAAGCTCACTAAAGTAACAAGTTCTCACTTTTCTTACTTTGGAGGTTTTATTTTTCTGTCTAGAGGCTGCAGACCTCAGTCTCATAGTATTGTCCCTGCAGTTTTACACGTAGGACAGATACGCAACAATGCCTAATATTTAAAAAGACATTAAAAAAAAAAAAAAAAGAAAATAAATAGAAATGTAGACTTGGTGGTGGGTCACAAACCACATCCACTAAAATCACTAACAAATTCCCCACTGGTTTCTCCCTCAATTTGGATGAAGTGGGGTGATGTACTGTGCTGCTGTTATGTACTGCACAGGGAAAAACATGGTTTACATGAGAATGGGGTGCAAGTGTATCCTTTGTCTCATAACTCGGCAAGGAAAGGGTTTGCTCATTTGAACCATATGCACAACGACTAAACTGGAGCCGTTGCATTCCTCTTGACTGGGATCATTAGGGAACAGTAGAAGGTGATACATTGCTGTAAATTGTTCTGGTCTCCAGCTGTGTCCTAATTCATTTGAGTCTGGCTTTGGAGACAGAGCTGCTTTTGGAAGCTGATAACAATGTCTGTTTTAATCCATAAACTCTCTGGAATCTTCTTTCTTAGTTTTTAATAAAAGTCATTCATTTTGTTAAGGGATTCTCAGTTGTTTTTGTATATGTTAGCAGACCTCATGAGCTAAGGCTCCGAAGGTAGCCCCGTGGTCCCGGGTCAGTAACTCCACCTAGGAGCTACCAGTCCCTCCAGCAGGCCGGGATGGCTGGGCTGCCAGGGCGGGAGAGGGGCTAGCCTCTGCAGCAGGCTCCCTGGAGGCATGCTGGACATCCAGTCCAGCATAGCAAGCAGGCCTGACTAACAAGAATTTCAGTGGTTTAGAGAAAAGTTTATCATTTCTGTCGGTTTCCCCCCCCCAAATGCTTCAAACTGTGTCGCAGCTCCCTCAGTTATGACAAAGCCCGTTTTACTGCAACATCGAGATGTCTCAAGCTGAACTCTGCACCACTTGCAAACAGTGAGTGAGGATACTTGCCTCTAAGTTTTGGAGTCTCTTGGGTCTTTTGTATGGGGAATTTATTTTTGGTTACTCTTAGAGATTTTCTGAATTTATGTTAGTTAAACTTTTCATTTTGTTCTAAGGCAGGTGGAGTCATACTTCTGGTGTATGCACTACAGTAATGTACCTCTGGTGTATGCACCAGAAGTACACCTGGTTTTAAAGGCTGTCAGGCCTTTAAAATAGAGTCCACAAAATAAAGTTCTCTAAACCACTGCTAGGATAGATCTCAGAGAAAGTGGACTTACTGACACATACTTAATATATTACTGTTTGCTCTAATACAAAGATGTAATTTGTATTTTTGAGGGAAGACTTCTGTAATTAGAGTGAGTTCCACCCCTTACAACCCATTGGTCATGTAAACATGCAAGCAGATGCTCAGTAAATGTTTAGGGCACATTATTCTCTAGAAATTGTCTTGTATATATTCTGCCACATCTCATTTTCATTTCAAGTACATATAGTAAGAGAGATCTAACTGTTAAATTTCACTTAATGTAGCATGCCCATTATTTGGGGAAATTGTTATTTGTGAAAGTATTGCCATTCCTTTGAATCCATGTTGCTTTCTTAGTTTGAAGCTACTTTGACAGCTCACACTTATTCTCATTACTAAACTCCTAGTAGTAACTTCTCAGTTTACGCAACTGGGAACATGAATGAAAAGTGGTAAATATCACCCAATTTCTATATTTGCAAGATCTTGGGATTCCATGGCTCTTCTGTCCCTACCCCCACTCCAACACCCTCCCAAAGACACAGTTGTTTTTAGGGCATGATTTTTTTTTTCATTTAGAGTAGCAGTTTTTTGGCCATTTCTCATTAATGTACATTTTTACTGTTAATTTTCATTGTAAGGCTTGTGATTTTAGAGAGGGAAATAGTCTGCTAACTGCTCAGTGTTCTAACGAATACAGGATTGGTCTCCATTTGCACTTAGATTTTTTAGTGTTTTCTTCTGGCTTAGTTTTAGATGTCCTAAAGAACAAGACTCTCCCCTGCGGACATTTACAAAGTCTAGTAGATCATACTGCCAGGAAGTTTCTCCTACTATTAATTCTAAATTTCTTCCTTCTCGATTTCATTCCATTACCCCGAGTTTGTACTTCCTGTACTTTCCAAATAATTCCTTCCTCTTCTGTGTGTTTATACTCTGCACATACTTGCAGTAATTGTCTCAGCCCAGTTATTATTTCATTACTGTAGTCATGCTTACCTCTTACAACCTTTCCTTGTATCAGTTGAATCAGGTCCTTTATCAGCCCATGTCCTTACTCTGAGATATCTTGAATTTGACAAGATACTTCTGACAAGATTCTCAATATTTTTTACCTTGTATGTCTGTATTTTAAAATACCTATGATTCACAGAACACACAATCAATTTAAGACAAATGTAATCAGCCACTGTGCCACTGTTGAAAGAAATACTCACTACTTGCAAATTTTTACTGCAAGTTATTTACCATTGCAGCATTTACAGTCATGCAGAATGTCTAAGGCAAGTTTAAGCATTGGATAAACACACACATTTACTGGTGAACATTGCCAAATTCAGATGTGCCTATTCACAGAAAGCAGCATATTACCTTGATGACCTGTACCAAAAAGTCATATGCAGACTGCCCCTTGTATCTATGAAACAAGTTTCTTTGTCTGTTATGCTCTTGACTGGCAAAGTTCCCATTGTTAAACACTTCTGTGTTTTTGGTAGGTGGCGTTTGGCCAGATGTTATGACGTATACATTCTAGTGCATCGTATCTTAACCCTCTCCCCAGTCCCAAACATGTGAATTATTAGTTAGCCTTCCAGTATGTGTAATCTCTGTGGACAGCTGTGGTCAAGTCTTGGTTATGCTCCAAGCCAGAGTGGTATGGCATGTGAAAACAGAGGTTTTTGCATCATTCATTTGCTCTTAATACTTGGTACATTAGGGCCTATGCCTGGTCAGTTTAATCCTGCTGTTGTGGGATTTACTGTGGTTCACAGCCATGGCATGAACAGCAAATATAGTTTGAAACAATATCTGATGCATGCTGCATCCAGAAAGAAAGCAAGCTTACCAAAAAGTACTGCTACTTACGCATGTACTAGCTATCTGAGGAGGGATCTACCTACTGAAAATACCAAATGGAAATTCATAGTTTTGCTAGAATGGCACATTCCAGCATGCAGGTACTATGGTGATGGGCATTCTGAAAAACCCCAAGATAGGTGGGTAGGTTCCTTAAACACAATGTGTATGTTTCACAAGGCATTCTTTTGGTTTTGTTTTGTAGCCTAACAGCAGTGGTCAA